>VMDR010013387.1:0-25039 GCA_007922815.1 Macrotus californicus | reverse complement strand
TGGAATTATAAAATAAACCCTAATAAAAACACTGAAATTAATAGAAAATAATGAGGAAACAGAGAAACAGATAAATCCTTCTCATACCTGAGAAAGCAAAAATAACAAAAATAGACACAATGAAGAACGAGGGGGGGTTACGACCACAGGTACACGAGAATTAAATCATTGTAAAATAATACTGCATTGCAATTCTGGGGCAGCAGAGTTTAAAGCTTATTAGAAACGGATGATTATTTACAAAATGTAAGAAAAAGCTGACCTAAGAAATGGAAAACAAACTAGAACAATCGTCTTAGGAGAGACTCATCATTAAAAAACGTACATCTAAGTTTTCTCAGCCCTTTAAAATATAATTTTAATATTATTTGAACTATCTCAGACCACAGGAAAAAAAAAACGTACAGCTCCTCCACTTGTTTTAAATAGCCAGGATTCTTGTAATTATAAAAACTGATTTGTTGATAGCTTTTCTTCATACTATTTCTAATCTCACGAATACATGAACAAAATTCCAGCCCTGGTGTTAGAAGTGGAGTCCAGCCACGCGTCCAGTCGCTCAGGCAGGGAACACGTTCCCGGAAGCAGTGACGGTCCGCTCCCAGGAAATCAGTCAGCATTGCACGTAACACAAACAAATTAAAGCAGAAAAAGAAAAAGGCCCTCTGATATTTCCAATAAATGCTGAAAATGCATTTAATTAAATGCAGCGGACATTCTTAATAAAAAATCTAGAAATAGGACTAGAAGGAAATTTCTTAAATATAATGAAGACTGTTTCCCAGAAACCAAGAGCAGATTTTGTCTAAATGATAAAGCACTAAAAGCATTTTAATTAATTTCAGTAATCAGACCATGATGTCCACCATCACTGTAATTGGCAACTCTGGGAAATGCACTATGACAAGAAAATGAAATAGATTGAATATGCCTACCTTTGTCGGTGTCAGCCGGGGTCAAGGAAATGAGCGCTTCCGAACACTACCTCCAGAAAGGTCAACCGGCCTGGGCTATGCAGTGAGCAGTTCGAAAATGTGAGCCACAAGCCTCAACGCGGTGCTCTCTGATGCAACAACCCGACTTCTCAGAACTTAACCCAAAGCTGTGATCATGGAGACGAACAAAGGTTTAGTTACAGCATTATGTTCCTGTGTTGTTTATATTTGCAAACCCTTAAAAACAACATTCTAACGTTTTCTAAACACCCAACACTAAGGGATTGGCCACGCAAACCTCGCTGTGACTACAGGAAGGTGCTCCATGCAGGAGGCCGTCCCCGGCAGCCAGTGTTTGGGCCTTGGCTGGGCACTGTCTGGCCCACTCGCTCCCACACCCAGCTTTCAGCTGCCTCTTGGCCTGTCCCACTGGGTGCCTGGTCCCCTGCCCTTCCCCAAATGTCACTTCACAGCTGGCTTGTCTGCCCTGTGACAGAGATGCCCAGTCTTTCTTACCCCATGCTGACTACCAAATGACACCTGATACCTGGCTACATTTGTACCCCTCCCGCACCAAGCTCATGGACCCAGTGAATCTGAGGGGTTATCTTGGGGCCACTGTGGTGCCCTGCCACATGCTAGCACAAGCCAAGGGTGGCATGACTTGCTGGAGCCGCGAGGCTGAGGTGCTGCGTCCGTTCAGTGGCCCGCGGTACCGTGTGTTAATGCGGTAACCTCTGAGTACAGGGTGTCAGAGTGGTGAGGTGTGCATGGCAGCAGCTGCTGACAGCCTGTCACTTCCCATCTCTGTCATAAGCCAAAATGACAGGCCTGCTACCACGCAAGGATCACACAGCTTCTTGGAATTCTACAGCATTTTCCTCCGGACTTTCAGTTTCCTGATGCTGATACTTCTTCACACCCAGTTCTCTGAGCTTTTCCTCACAGACCTGCCGTGGAAGTGTCACTGGGCCATTTTGCTACGTCACAGGGAAATAACCTCACACAACTGGAGAACGGTAGGCTCCCCTGAGATTAGAAGGGACAGCGCTTGTCACCGCAGTCCGGCATTCTGCCTGCTGACCCCAGGAAGCACGATTTGGAAGACTCAAGCCTCAAACCTGCCTGAGGAGGCCGCCAGGTGCTATTGGTCTCGTCATAAAAGGAAGGGCCAGGAGGCAATCCCATTTGCAAAGGAAAAAGCATGCAGAGCTCCAGGCCATGGGAGTCACAGAGCCTCACCCACGACTATCCTCGGCCTGAGGCTGCAGAAGTCTGGATCCTTCCTTCTGTGCACACGGCCACCATGTCACTGAAGTGTCTCACCTCCCTGCTTAGGGTCCTCTGCCTTCCGTCCTGCTCAGAGTCTGGGCTTGTCCTTGGGGTCCTCAAGCTGACCGAACTCTTCACCTGGCTGCAGGTCTGCCACCTTTCTAGGCAATGGCCTTGGACTTGGAAGCTGATGAGCACGTGCAGAAGGCACAGGATGCAGGCTGTCTGGCTTGGTGTCTGGCCGGCCTGGCCCAGACCTCAGGAGCTCCTGCACAGATGCCCAGGGAGTCAGGGAGCTTTCTGCCAGGAGCCCCAGACCCCCTTCCCATCTTCTCTGACCGTGGACATCACTGCATCTGTTCTGCACTGCCCACATGCCTGTCCCTGAGGCAAACGCAGCAGGACATACCCCAGGGAATGGCTCCAGTCACCTCCTGCCATGTCCACGGGGAAGAAAGTACAACCTCAGGGAAACAGAGGCAGCCGTGCTCTGTCACTACCAACTAGTACCAAACACAGGACCTCATTCCCTACCTCTCACAGCAAGCCCCCTTTCTGACACTGGAACCTGTCATGCCATCCTACTTGCAAGGCCTCTGCCCACATGCCCAGCATCCCTGCCTGGGGTCCCCACCCCGTTCCTGCTTTCTCTGACGAACCAGGGACACACAGCCCCCTGGGAACGCCCTGCGGTCAGCAAGTCATGTGTGATAGAGACTCCCAGAGACCTAGCCCAGGCACCAGGCATCCAAGGAGAATAAATAACCAGGAAACCGTCACATGGTTTAACATTTTCATTATTTAAAAGCTCTCCCCTTCTCCCTGGGGGGCCTGGGTGTTGAGAAGGTGGGCTTCCCTGCGGTGGGGCAGGTTGTCTCTGAGCAGGGTGATGTTTCAGTTCTGGGGCCACCCTCCGAAGCCCCAACACAAGTCCAACACAGTCTCCACAAGTCCCTGCTCTGCAGTCACCACAGCTGACAATGAGTGGCAAGTCACACCTGACCGAGCAGAGGGAACAGTTCAGGCATCCACTTCGGTCCCATCCCTTCCTCACCCGGGAAGATCAGGTCCCTGCCTGTGACATCCTATTCTGCTTCTGTCCCACCGCCAAGACCGGCTTATCCACCACTTTTGCAGCCTGGCTGCTGGGGGTCTCCCTGGGGCATGCAGAGGGCCCCAGGTTTCCAGCCCCCCACTGGGATGGGCCCTCACAGGACTCCCGCTTCGTGTTACAGGTGATCACGGAAGCCAGCACCGGCCAGGGCCAGCACCTCATCCGCACGCCCTTTGCAGGAGTGGACGACTTCTTCATTCCCCCAACAAACCTCATCATCAACCACATCAGGTGAGACCTGCTGGCGAGGCCCTGAGGCCCCACCTGCTGCAGCTGCATCCTGCATGGGGCGCCTCCGCCCAGGGTGGGGCCTACTCCTACCTCCCCCGCTCCTCCTGGGCTAGCTTGGGCCCCCTCAGGAACGGACAGAGAAATGGACCCACCCCAGTCCGTAACTGTTCAAGTTCAGGAGGCACCCAGCTCCGAACGCTCTTGGAGGCCCAGTGAGGTCAGGGAGGCCTGTTCTCAGGTGAGGACAACAGAGGGAAGCAGGAAATAGCAGTGGTTAATTGAGGACCTCCCCTTGCTAGACATTCACAGAAAAAAACTGGTAATAGTGATCTCACACCTATTTTATAACTGAGGCTCAGAGAAATTTAGACACTGATCAAGGTCACACAGCCAGGAATTGGCAGTCTTACTAAATGCAAAGCCAGGTCTCCTTTGAGCAGCCCATACTGCTTCATTCTTTGCTAACCCCAGCCCATGGTTCCTCAGAGCCCCCAGAGCAGTCATGCAGGTGCCTGGCCAGGAAGCGAGGCCCCCTGGGTGCCTGGTTTGCCACAGTTCAAAAGAAGAGCCTCCTACCTAATGAGAGCCTCGTAATAACAGCCAGGGCCTCAGGGGCGACCTTACCGGGGCCTGGCCACACCCCTTCCCCATTCATTTCAGAGCACCCCAACACTGCCTGTGAGGTCACCTCTGCCAAAGACTGAGCTTGCCCTTTATAAAGTCGTCAGGACCCAGTGGTCACACAGCGCCACTTATGCCTGCCTTCGATCTGGCATCAAGCACCTTTCTCCAGAAGAAACGACTCACCAGCAAGCTGATGCTGGATTTGTAAAAATAGGACTCGCCCCTTGGTCCTTGCCCAAGGAGGAAAGTAACCACTTCATGAGCCCCAGCCCCACCACAGAGGGTGCCTGGGGAAGAGCCCCTGCTGTGGTTCTAGAGGCCCAGGCCCCTGGGAGCAGCTGGATGCAGCAGGGACCCTGCCGCTCAGAGACTCAGCAGCCCCTGCGTGCAGCTTCTGGTACAGTTCCCTGTGAGGGTGGGGTTTTCCTCCCTGCTCTGTCCATGCACCGCTCTTTAAGGATGCTTCCCAGATGGGTTAAAGAGGGTGTTTTCCCCACCCTGAGGCATTGGGGCTCAAGAGAAAACTGTGGAAGCGATTTTTCTCTACTCCCGTAAGAAGGTAGACACATGTCAAAAGGCCTCTGTGAGCAAGGGATTCGGGAGAGGCTCTCTATGGGAAGTCCGGCCTGGAGCCACGCCTCACTGCAGCCAGCAGGGGCCCTCCAGGGAGGGACTTCAGGGGGTCCAAAGGTGAGACACTGCCACCTCTGGAGCTCCTCCACTGCAGTGCCCTCTTAGATTCATCCTCCCCAACTGCTCTCCCAGGAACCACCCTCTTTAGATTCACAGAGGCTTGGACAGGCAAGCAACTTACCCCAGGCCCTGTGGCTGGCCGGGCACTTCGCAGCATCGGGCCTTCTGGCTCCACAAGTCAAAGGCATTCTCAGCCCCCTGCCAGCATCATGTATGTGGCCAGAGAAGCAGCTGCCTCTTCCTGTTCCCAGGGAAAGAAAACGCTGATAGGAAACCTGGGCTGGCTTCCCTGAACATGCGTGTTCAAATTCAAACTCACCAGTGAGTCCAGAAAACAGCGAGGCTGTGGGCTCTCCTGTCCTGTCCTCGTAGGAGGCAGAGCTGGGGCAGCCAGCACTGGCCCCTCCCCTGCAGGCCCAGGCCCAGGCCCACCACTGCCACAAAGTCTCCGGGAGTCTGGTTCCCACGCATCCCTCAGGGAGAGGCTGTTGGAGGCACTTTTCCTGCCCTCCTTACCATTTCTACCAATGCGTGCATGTCAGAAAAGCTTGAGTCCAGGAAGGCTTATAGCTCTCCACGTGGTTTGAGATCACAGGTGAATCGTTTACAGAGCCACCTCCTGCACAGGGTAGATCTTATCCCCAGGCTATGAAACCACCAAAGGATTAGGAGAAAGGGAAGGGAAGGGAAGGGCTGCGGTCCCTGACCTCTGACCTCAGTTCTCCCCCTCCCAGGTTCGGCTTCATCTTCAACAAGTCTGAGCCTGCCATTCACAAAGTCGACCTGGAAACCCTGATGCTCCTCAAGACCGTGGGGCTGCGGAGGCATGGCTGCCTGCCTCAGGCCATGGCCCACACCCACCTGGGCGGCTACTTCTTCATCCAGTGCCGACAGGCTGGGGCGTCTGCTGCTGCTGCTGCTGCACAGCTGCTGCTTGACAGTGTCACAGACTCTGTGGTCGGTCCCAACGGCGACGTGACCGGTGTCCCACACACGTCCCCCGATGGGCGCTTCGTTGTCAGCTCCGCCGCGGCCAGCCCCCAGCTGCAGGTGCAGGAGGTCACCCTGCGGGGGGAGATCCGGACCCTCTACAAGCTGAAAGTGAGCCAGGGCATCTCCGACGTGGCGTTCCAGCGTTCTTTCTCCCACGGCAATGGGTACTACATCTATGCCACGCTGGAGACCGAGCCAGACCTGCTGTTTGTGGAGCTGTCCTCGGGGAAGCTGGGTGTGCTGAAGAACTTCAAGGAGCCCCCGTCAAGGCCGGCCTGGCCCTGGGGAGGGCCCCGCAGGATCGTGAGGGACAGCGGGCTGTTCGGACAATACCTCCTTACGCCAGCCCAGGGGTCACTGTTTCTCATCAATGGACGACAAAATACACTGCGGTGTGAGGTGTCGGGCATACAGGGGGGGACCACAGTGGTGTGGGTGGGTGAGGTATGAAGGAGGCCAGCGCAGAGCCCGGGCCACCGAGCCCCACCTTGTCCTGACACCGCAGCCCCAAGCAGGTGCCCTGTACATTTTACAGACAAAAGCAAAACCTGTATTCGCTTTGTGGTTCAACACTGGTCTCCTTGCAAGTTTCCTAGTCTAAGGTGTGCGCTGCTAACCAGGTTTGGGGGTTTCTCATTAGGAAGTAGGAGGTATGCCTCGAGCTACGTTGGGAAGCCACGCTGCTGTGTAAAGGAGCCACTTCTGGGCCCAGCCACACGCCGTGTGGCCTGGGGATACTGTGGACCGGAAGCTCCTGCTCTCCAGGCAGACGCCTCCGCCGACTGCCTTCGCACAGTCATCCCTCTTTATGCGGGATCCAGCCAGGCTGCACCTGCCGGGGTGGCCTGGAAACGCAGGCCCGCTGGGGCTGGGGCTTCCCTCCTGGCACGAGAGCCACGCCTGCCCCCGCTCTGCACCTTTGTCCCCCTTCGCAGCTGCTTCCTGCTTTTCCTTCCATTGGACTTGTAAGCCTGAGAGAGCCAACAAGACTTATTGCAGCTTGCGGGGTGGGGAAGTCACTCACTTTATTTTGGAAGTTTTGATTAAAAGATAATTTTTTATAATCTCAAATGCTAGTAAGCAGAAAGACGCTGTCCGAGGTCCAGCTCTGTTCATGTCTGCCTTGGGCCACATCCCTGAGAGTCACCGCTCCACATCCCACCGCCAGAAAGAACGGCCATCGAAGACGAACGGTCCTCCGTGGCACTGACATCCCATGTGCAGGTCAGGCCACCACGTTGGTAGACTCCGTTCTGGGCTGGGACCCTAAGAGACCAGGACAAAGCCTGTGTGCCTGCTCTTCACCATGGAAGGGGGACAGCGCTCGCCTGGCAAGGTGTGGGCGGCCGGCAGCAGAGAGAGCTCCAGGCTCAACGCTAAAACCCCAAGGCCACCAGTCAGCCCAGGTGGCTCCTTCACCTAGCCCTTTTAAAAACCAACTACCTTTCTGCCCGTGGCCCTGGTGCTCAACTCCGGTGCCGCCAGTCCCTCATCCTCACAGCACGGTCAGAACGGTGAGGGTTTTCGTAGGGGTTTATGCTGATACATGGGCCCCCCACCCCCACCAGCAGCCCACACTCCAAAACAGAACCAGAGGCATGCAGGCTGGTGGTTATTCTGCCGAGTCATCCCCAGCATCTCAGGCTACGGTGAACAATCAGAAGTACCATCCACCTAGCCCTGGGGAGACAGCCTGCATCAAAGAGTCTCAGCAAGGAAGAGGCTCCCTTGAGTTCTCAGAACATCCCTTTCCTTCTCATGTCAGTGGCCAAAACATACTGGTACCCTTGCTGGCTCGAAGGATCACTTTTCAAGCCACCTGGACTTGAGAGCGGTGGTCCCATCACAGACCCCTTAGCTAGGTTCGCCCCCTTCACCTGCCCCGTGGCTATGATGCTCCTGTGCCTCTGAAGATGGCCCTTTTCAGGGAAAGGAAGGCATAGGCCCTGCCTCACTCTATATCCTGGCGGCTCCCTTTCATCCCCGCCTGGCTGCCCAACCCGCCTGTGCCCAGTTCCCGAGCTCGGCCAGTCTTACGGTGTGACATACACCTGTTCCCTGCAACTCCCGGGAGTGTGCCTAGATGTGTGCGTTCACATTTTAGATTTTTTTAAGGTACGATGCACAGATACAGAGTGAGGAAACTGACTCCAGAAGCCTAATACTCAGTTTCATGGCAGCTGGGATGGATGGATCTCATCCTTTCTTTTTATTGCCTCAAACTCTGGACATACTTATTTCCAAACACCCACTTTTATCACTGAAATGGCCCAACTTTCATGAACTTCACCCTTGGAAAAATCTAAGCTGTGGCAGTCCCTGGCAGGAAAGTCTCTGGGCGCAGCTGAGGGAGTGCCACCCAAGGCCAGGCCCCAACGTTGGCCCCTGTGGGTTGCAGCAGGAGTCCTAAAAGGAGACCAAACTGGTCCCAGCTGGCCTTTCACACTGGGAGCACCTTCTGCAGCATCCGCCCCTGTTTGCCTCTCCCTCCCGTGTCTAAGTGTGTCCACAAAGCGCGCCTGCCCCTCATCATCCCCACTGCGCAGCTGCGGGAGCTGAGAGTCGGCGGCTTCAGCCTCAGGAACTGTGAACTGGAGAAAGCAATCACAGCCTGAGAACTGAAATCTGCCAGCCCACAAAGGCCTGCAGGTAAATGTCTGATCAGAACTGCCGGTGTGGGGGCGCAGAAGCCTGGCCCCAAAGAGACTCATGGACACGATTCATCTTCATCAAAAGCAACTGGGGTGAAAAGTCATCACCCCAGGTGGGCCCCGAGGCAAAGCCAGCTGCCTGTGAACAGGAAAGATCACCTAACTACCTACTAACGCTTCACATCCAAGAAGTATTCATTTAACCAAAAGAATCCCCCAAAAAGCCACTTATCTAATGGACACACTATTCCAACATTACTGAATTGTGAAAATTAATTTCACAAAAAGTAAACAGACTTTTTTTTTTCAGAATAACAAACACAAATAATCTACACCTGTGGTGATGTTAAGGTGCTGCCCCAGTGAGCCCACAGGGAGCTTCTGGGTCCAAACGCCCACCCAGCTCCCCACAGCGCGGTGGTAGAAGAGGGATCGGACCGTTTATAGACAGCTGTGTGGACTTTCTGCACAAGCGCGCCTGGGCACGGGCCGTGCACCATGTGCAAATGCCAGGCAGCCCGGCCACCCTGCTCCAGCTGCTGCCCCAGGTCTCTATCTTAAGTCTCCAAGTCATTCACAGGTCCTGCTCATCCCAGGCCCCTGGCAGTAACCAGAGGAGCCCTTTAAAGACTCGAGTCGGGCCAACCACACTACCAAGCTTCAGGCCCTTCGATCTACAGATGGCATCACCAGACACAGCAGCTCAGGCCCTGCTGTCCCTGCCCCGACCTGCCCTCTCCTCACCTCCCTGCTCCTCTGTGCCGAAAGGGGCTCCCGCTCCAGGCAGGCGCCCTGGAGGACGGCTCTCAGCCCCTCGTAAAGCAGGGAACCGCCTGCTGCTCCGGAGAATGTGCTGGCAGAGACTGCCTGCGGGAAGAAGCCCAGTGGTCGGCCTCGCGGAGCTGCAACCTCCAGCTTTCTGTTGGCCAGGAGCCTGCGCACGAAAGGCAATTTCAGAACTGAGAAGGGAAACAGATGCATTCTGGGTATATTTTTCTACAAGGGGCTTGAAAAGCGATCGAGGGAGTTCTCAGAGCGGGTTTTATCCAAGCACCACGGACGCCGAACCGTCTTCATCACCGAACCCCATAGCTTGCTCCCTCCGACCCTCCTCCTCGGAAGGGAGCCCCCAGGACAAGTGACTCCGCACCCACCTCCCTCCTACACGCCCGCCAACCTACCTCACATTTCTTCCATCTACCCATCACCGCCGGAGTGCTGCCCCCATGCCAGGAGGCCAGACAGGTGACGTGGATGACGACAATGCTGACATGAAGTCCTTAGCCACCTTCCCCCACCCAGAAGCCAGATCCCACTCCAAGTACGGTTGGAACCCATGGTTCATGGCCCCTTGCTGCCCAGAATCACAGCGCTTGCAGCCCTGTGGAGTTAAGTGACCCAGGCTAGCGAGAACCCTGAGCCTCAGGAAAGTCAGCTGTCACCAGACAGAAGCTGTCCACGGGAACAGAGACAGTGACATCCGCGCCAAGCCTCATCCCGGAGAGGACCTAAGCTGCACCCCGCTCCGCCTGTTTTATTCTCTGCTTTCCCTGCCTCTTCCCTATGCCTTGAGCGTCCTGCTCCTACAATTCAAGGCAGCTGACCTCACCACCACACCAGCCCGCAGTGGCTTTGCCCAAGCTGTCTCCTTGCTTTGGGGCACAAGTAAGAAGTCTCTCACAGGGCCGGATGCTACTGCCCCTTTCCTCCCGGACTGGCACGAAGGCAAAGTGGTGCTTTTGTTCTTTTCCAAGAAAGTCACTAGTGCCTCGATTTCTCTCCAAAATCATAGTGATCACAGGACCGAGATGCTTTAAAAATTGAAGGGGAAAAATACATAGTACCTACCCTCAGGGTATGAGGGCAAGACCCCAAACACCTGGCAGAATGCAGCCCGCCTCCTTGCTCTGGTCTCCGCCGAATGAGCCGCCAGGTCACTGCGGGGTCTGAGCGTCTGCCCTGGGCCCGCAGGCACGGCCAGCGAGCCTGCTCTAACGCGTGCTTCGAAGCTGCAGGCCGCGAGTGGGAATCTAGCCAAACACGTGTGTGAATGTATGGGAAGAGAGAGCGGGGGTTGGTCTCCAGAATTCACAGCAAGGCTCCTTTAACCAGAGCCGGAGTACTGAGCATGTGCTATTGTTTGTTTGCAAAGCCACAATTCACACACCTGTCTTTTCAAGCTCACCTTAACTGACACGGGACCATCCTTTTCCCTGCGGCCCCAAGAACGTGGGCCACGACCCAGAGGGCCTAGAGGGCTGAGCCTGCACTCTGCAAAGCAATAACTGTCAACTCGCCCCGGCCCCGAGCCAGGGGACACATGCCGTCCACAGCACCTTGGGCGGTCGGAGGCTGCTGCCTTTTGGGGGCCTCTTCAAGACCAGAACTTCATTTCCAAGGAAGGGTCCCAGAGCCCTCGAAGGAAAACAGTTCCTAAATCTAAACCTTCACCCACTGCCCAGCATGACATGTGTCATAGGTTTAAGAGTCGTTGGCCCCTTGCTACTTCAGCCGCTTCAGAGATGTGAGGGACACCCACCCCTGGGCCACAGCCCCACCGCCCCTCCCTGGCCCGGCCCGTGGCGCCCTGCCTTGCCCGTGGCTCCCTCTTCCTGAAGGCCGTGAGACATGACCTAAAAGCAGAACTGGGCATGGAGTTTTGCTGGGCTGCTCACATACACTCGCTTGCTGTAGTCTAGCTGAATGACCCTCGAAATATGAAGTCACACACGCACGCCATTTGTCCCGGCAAGAGCCTCAGCCCTCACCGCCTCAGAAAACTTCCAGAACTCTCATGTCAAGGCAGATCACATTATTTTCAGCAGTTGTGTAGACTCCAAAATATATTTTCTGTAATCACCGGTATTTCGCAAAAGGCCTCCTGTAACTACTATACATGTGGATTTCTCCTTATTTATAAAATATATATAAATTATTTTTAATACATCAACTTTAGCAGAACTTTGTACCGACACCGTATGTGGCATCTGGAATAAGTTCGTGTTTACTCTGATGTATCACACAGTACTGAACATGCCGTGTATCCGCAGTGCCACTTGATAGAAAGATGCTTCACAAATTGTCATAAAGGACTGTCATTGTAAATGTTCTTTTTCTGAGGATTTTACAATAAAACTCGAGAAAAGTCAACCCTTTTCTGGTGCCAGTCTGTTGGAGGTTGTAAACCTGAGAACTGATTCGGGCAGGACCACTCGAGGCTGTCCCCCACCACCATTACAGGTTTACGATGGCCAGGCAGAATGGCCCTGCTCCGGCCTGGGCAGAGGCGGACACCTGTGCCCAGAAGTCGCCTTTCCCCATGTCGAAGTTTTAGCTTCAGCAACACCTGGCTCAGAACTTCTCACCACCTGCCTTGGCCGCCCCTTGAAATTCAGCACGGTCCCCAGACTCGAACCCATTCCTGACTACAGACACTCTTGGTTCTCACCAGGCAGATGTCCCAGCTACTGTGTGGAAGGGGAAAGTGTGTGGTAGCCACCCGGCTACTGGTGAGGGACACCTACTATGTGCAGAACTGTGCGAGGTACAGGGACAGAGGGCTGAGCAAAGGACACGGCCCCTGCCCTCAGCGAACTTCACACCCACTGCTCCGTGACTAGTAGTGCGGGTTCTCCAGAGGAACAGAACCAACAGCGGAAGTATGGGGGAGGGAGAGGGGGTGCGTGTGTGTGGACAGGGAGAGAGGGGGGTTCATTTTAAGGAACTGACTCATGCAGTTGTAGAGACTGGCCAATCCCAAATCTGCAGGCTAGGCTGGCAGCAGTGGGGAAAGCCAGGGGGAGTCGCAATTCAAGCCCAAAGGTAGGCTGTTGCCTGAGTCCCCTTCTTCAGAGGAGCGCGGTCTTCTCTCCAGGCCTTCCACTGGGTAGGTGAGGCCCACCCACACTGTGCAGGGCAGTCTGCTTCTCTGGAAGTCCACTGATCGAAATGTTACGCTCCTTAACCAAACGTACCTTCACAGGCACATCCTGAACAGGGTCTGACCACACATCCATCCGGGCCCCATAGCCTGGCCAAGCTGGCACACAGAATGAATGACCACAGCAACGCAAACAGCATGCCGCGCCCCTTTCTCCCAGGGGGTGACCCGCTACATGCCAGGCCCTATGGGAAGCACTCACTAAGCATCTATGTTAAAGCTCACCACATCCCAACCAGGCGGGTGGCACTGTTACCCCATTTCATGGGGGAGGAAACTGAGGCTCAGAGCAACAAAGCCAGGATCGAAATTCAAGTCTTTAATGGCCAAAACTCATGCTGTTGACCACCAAACCTGCTACCCTCAGGGCCAACCTGGACAGAAAGTCTGACCTTGGCCGCTCCAGCCTCACCTCCTTGCAGGGCCCCAGTGGCAGGGGCTACCTATGGTGGGTTGTGCTCTGCTCCAACTTCTGCCTCCAGAGAGCCAGTGCTGGGCCTAGCCCCAGAGATCCAGGTCGGGCCAGTGCCCTCAGCGCAGGGAAATGTGTCTGATTAGAACCCACCAATTCCTGGTAGGAAGCAGACAGCAGGAGTCCCTTTGCTCACTGCTCAGAGGCTGGACTCTTCACCACACAGACTACACACCCCTTTCCACTCGTAAGCCCCAGGACTCCGGTGTTGGGAGTTGGGGCGGGGCAGCGCAGGTGCAGCCTGCCACAGTACTGTCCCCAGCTCCATCCATTCCCTCCCGGCAGGCCCCTGGGACAGAGGCAGGCAGAGGGCTTGGGCCCGGCCCCCACAGCCCAGGTCCAGGAGATCAAGGGGGAGCACAGGTCCTCGGCTCTGCCGCAGCCTGGAACCTTCAAAGCCTCCACAGTGCATCCACTCTTGTTCCACCACCATTTCAACACCCATCCCTGTACCCGGGTCCTGCGCACCTGCAGCCCCGAGTCTGCGGCATTCAAGTGGACCCAAGAAGAACCACTGGCACACAGGACCACCAAGGGGACCTGCAGGAGCTCTGAGGGGACACACAGGCAGGCTTGGTCAGCAAAAACTTCCCAGATGAAGTGACGTGGAAGTCAGTGGGGAGGCCCAGGTGAAGGATGGTGGGGGTGAGAGCCGGCCTGCTGACAGGAACAGCCAAAGCAAAGAGCTGACCTGAGCAAGAACAGCAAGGACATGACAACCGTGTCAGGGGAGGTCACTGCACACAGCAGGGCCCAAAGTGGAGAGCCTGCTTTGTTGCTATGGAGACAGAAAGCATCCTTTGGGCTCTGGGTATTGTCTTCCCGGCAGGAACACTGGGGGCTCAGAGTGTCCAGGCTAAGCAGAGGAAGAAAAAGGAGATGCCACCAAGAACAGTGACTTTGTCCACTAGCCTGCGCCCAGAACCCAGATGCTCAGGCACCCAGGCACCCAGCCACTCACAGCCTGGCATCATTCTGCTCAGGAGGACACTGTCCTCAGGGAGCCCTGAAGCCTGTCAGAGAAAAGAGGGAGGAAGCAGTTGCCCCGAGGGGAGGCAGGCAGGCTGAGGCTGACAGGTGGCCCTGGCCATGGCATGGGTCCCTCCCTATGAGCACAGAACCCTGGGGCGCTGAGGACAGAGAGGGGCTTCCATCAGGGGCTGCAGGGCAGGAGACGGGTCGGAGAGGGGGGTCCACACAAGCTGGGACAGCACAGGACGGGGCAGGGGCTCCCAGACAGGACAGAGAATGAGGTGTTCATACAGGAGGGAGGGAGCTGAGAAATAGGGGGTGCACAGACCCCAGGGCGGCAAGGAAGAAAGACTATGCAGGACTAGGGTCCAAACACCCTGCCCTGCAGAGCAGATGGATGGCAGTCAGCAGTGACCAGCGGTGACCAGCAGAACTGCCGGGCAGTGCCCCAAGCAGCCCAGGAGGAAGGGAGAGAAGTTACACCCAATAGGACCCCCACTGTGTGCCATCTGTAGGCAGAACGCACCCCCAGACAGACCCACAGTGAGACTTTTGGCACCCCTGGGGCGCCCGGGAGAGCATGAGTCACGGAGCCCCCAGGGAAACTGCAGACAGAGCCACAGCCCCCGCTCACCCTGCTCACCCCGCCAGGCTCTGAACACCTAAGAGCGAGCTGGACCAGGCGCTCGCTGCCCTACGGCTAGGTGCCCCCACCGCCACTGCTTCAGAACATCAGGGAACTCTTGCCACGTCAGCTCGTGGCTGTAAAAGAACACTCGAGGGAAATAGGCCCAAAGGTTACCCACTAAGTTCTGGGACAATCAGCAGACCTGGTTTTCTTCTGTATGTTTATTTGTATTTTCTGAAGTTTCTACACTGAGCTGGGGGCGCCGCGTTTGCACTGAGAAGAGAAAGCTGAAGCTGACACCCACTCGTGAGTTGCACGGGCACAGGGGCTTCTCGCCCACTCTTGCTCCCTTTGGGGCAGGCAAGGCTGAGAGGGACTCATGTCTTGGGGGAATAGGGGCACTCTGAGGGGGTGCTCATCCCCCAGGCGGAGGCCATGACCACAGAGAGGAAGCCACGTAATCCTTCCCACGATGCTTACGGAAGAGACACAAAACAGGTGAGGACCCGTGGAAAGGTGAGGGGTACGTTCCCAGCATCCAGCCAGGGGCTCCCCTGGGGGCCACCCCAGATAAACTCCTCGTCACTTCCTACCTCGGAAACAACGCTGGTCTTCCCTTGCTGAGCACAGGGAGATGAGATTTCTATAACAAGTCTGCCCGTAAAAATATTTGCTAGAACGCTTTTAAAAGAGAACACCTTATGCAATGCCGAGGAGGTGGGAAGAAAGTAAGGACACAACTGAGAACCCAGAGGTGGAAGCCGGCTATGAGGCTGCCGTGTTCCTGGGGCCACTTGCCCACTCAGGCAAACATGGGCTTTCACCCCAGTGGCCTCACAGGGGGATACACGGGACCTTCTCACAGGGGACACCCTCTGAGAGTGGTACCCCCCCCCCACAGAAAGCTGGGGCCTCACAGGGCCAGGCCCCCACACTACAGGTAAACTGAAGTCAGCAGTTTCTCCCCGCCCAGCCCCAGGGTGGTCAGGGAAGTCGCCTGAGTGCTGAGAAGGGGAAAGGTCCCCCAGAGTCACCGTCACATCTGCAGGACAAACTCAAATCACCCACATGCTGCCAAAACCCTTAGTCCTCGAGTTCAGGTCAAAGACGCCTCAGCAATATATAGAGCGGGCAACACAATCACAGAAAGAAAACACTTTCAGTGGACTTCACTCAGTAGTTTTATTGCTAACAGTATAATATAGTGTACGTATTATGTATGTACTATAATATTGATACAGTATTGTTAATATTATTTGTATTATATTTTAAGCTCCCTTATGTATTTAGCAGAATAAAACAAATAAGACATGACATCAATCAAAACAGGAGATTTTGCTACCGTGAAGTCAACCTCAGACCCTCGGTGGCCTGGAACAGCAAGATGTCCCGCTCGTGCGTGCCCTACCCCCCCCACCCCATGGTCAGCACACAAGGACCCAGGCTGGTGAGCACTCCTCAGCACATGGTCGCCTTTGTTGAGAATGGGGAAAGAGAATTTAAGCCAGAATCAACCATTAAATGATCTAGCCTGGAAGTGAAAAAATGCTAATTCCTCTCACAACTCATGAGCCAGAACTGTCTTTTGGGCAAAGCCAACCACAGCAGGACCGGGAAGTTCTGTCTTTCAGACGCCCCCGTGGAGCTGCAAGCAGACCACCGGTGAGCGTGAGCGGCGTTAAAAACTGCCATAGGCTTCGTGTTCACACACACAAGAAAGAGATACATGAGCTCAAAAGAAGATCATTAAAAACTCCATCATTTAAGTGTGGATTGGAAGTATCCATACACGAGGGAGGACCCAACAACCCAGAGTTTGTTTATTAAAAACTGTACATTTATTCCCACAGGTTTAGATTTCAGTCACCTTCAAAGTGCTCTCCATTTGATGCAGTACACCTATTGAGACGTTTTTCCCTCTGCTCACAACAGTTTTTGAACTCGTCAATTTTGATGCCTTTTAGTGCTGCTGCCGTTTTATTTCACCTCTTCCACGTCAGCAAAACGTTTCCCTTTGAGGACTTTTTCATCCGGGAGAACAAACTAAAAGAGAGAGTCACTCAGGGCAAGACAGCAAGATCTAGTGAATAGGGAGGTGGGGCATGGGGTCATGCCATTTTGAATCAAAAACTGAACACTCAGCATGGTGTGGGCAGATGTGCTCCTAAATCTCCCATCATGAAATGGGCAAACACATTGAAAGAGTCTTCAAAAAAAATTCACTGGCGCCTAACACAGCCTCTCACAACAACGCCAGCTGGTACATGGATACAGATGGGTTCCTAGAACACTCACCTAGCAGGGGAAGCCTGTGCTACAAGGAACCTGCCTCCAGAAGATAATTTCAGTTTTGAGGGGCTTCCCCCTTGTAAACTTACGTTTCTGTCTCTCCAATTCAAACTGTCACTCAGTTTCCAAAAGGACAAATTCCTGAAGCTCGCTCAAGAAAAACTAGATAACCTGTAGAACTGTACTTCTATTGAAGAAAACTCATTCATAATTGGAAACCTTTCCACAAAGAAAACTCTAGGCCAGATGGTTTCATTGATGAGTTCCGCCAAATATTTAAGAAATAAATAGTACCCATTCTACAAAATTCCTTCCAGAAAAATAGAAGAGAAGGGAACACTTCCCAACTCACTCTGTGAGTCAAACATCACCCAGACACCAAAATCAGACCAAAATATATAGACAGACCAATACATACATTGGTCTTGAAAGACCAATATCTTTCAAGAAAGAAAACATAAACACAAAGTTCCTCAACAACAGTCCGACGGTTTGAATCCAGTACTATCTCAATGGAATAATGCATCATGACCAAGTGGGATTTATCCCAAAAATGCCAAGATTGGCTTAGCATTTAAAAATCAATCAGTGCAATTTACCATATTAACAGAGGGGAAAATAAAACAGAAAAGCCCTATGATTATGTCAAGAGAAGCAGAAAAAGATTTCACACCCAAGCACGCTATTAAAGAAAACCTCTCAGCACAGCAGGAACAGAAAGGAGCTCACTCAGCCTGACAAAGATCACCCACAAATTCTCAGCACCCACATCATATTTAGTGGTGAAAGGCTGAATCCCTTACATGACGGTGAATTGTATGTGTCAACCTGGCTGGGACACAGTGCCCAGGTGTTTGGGCAAACATTATTCTAAATGTTTCTGTGAAAGTAGTTTTTTAGATGAGCTTAACATTTCAGTTGGAGGACTCTGAGCAAAGCAGATTACCCTACATGGTGTGGGTGGGCCCCACTCAATCAGTCGAAGGCCTGAAGAGAAAATGAGTGAGCTCCCTGGAAGGAGGGAATTTTTCCAGCAGACAGGCTTTGG
Source organism: Macrotus californicus (assembly GCA_007922815.1). Classification (NCBI taxonomy): domain Eukaryota; kingdom Metazoa; phylum Chordata; class Mammalia; order Chiroptera; family Phyllostomidae; genus Macrotus; species Macrotus californicus. The sequence continues at coordinate 7,177 of VMDR010013387.1, read as the reverse complement.
ATTCAAACTCATCCCTGGGTCTCCAGCCCACCAGCCTCCGTGATGCCATGGGCCAGTTCCTATAGGTAGGTAGGTAGGTAGGTAGGTATGTAGAAGGATGAATGGATGAAGGGATGGACAAATAGATGGATGGGCAGATAGATAGAGAAGACAGCCAGACACATACCTACATGCACACATACATTCTGTTGGTACTGTGTCTGGAGAAACCTGACTTACACACCTTCCATTAAGATCAGGGTGCCAGTCCTCAGTTTCCTATTTATCAACTCCAAACCCACCCCTCCCCCCTCTGCACTCTGACACCAGAGCTTCAGCTCTGTACACCTTTTTCTGCGCCAGCTGGCTCAGTGTGAAGCATGGTCTACAGAGGGCTCTGGGGGACATGGTGAGTCAGCAGTGGCAAGAAGGCACTGTCCTTGTGGAGCCCCTGGCTCCTTTCTTTTCATTAAGCCGGGAGCCAGAGCCCCGGGGTGTGGAAGACCTGGTAGTGCTCACCTCAGCAGCCCTCACCCATGCCCAGCTGCACCCTCAGGGACCCCAGGCCATGTGCCTCTCACCTGGAAGTCACTGTGTGGCGGCCTGGCTGGGGGCCCTCAGATCACACTCTCAGCCTGGCAGCCACTTCTCCTCCAGCTCCAGCCACCCCCACCCCGGGCAGCTGTGTCCCCATCGGGCAAACAACTGTGGCCCGCTGTGTCCGGTGAGTTTCTGCTGCTCTAGCAGACTGTGTGGCCCTCTGGCACCCATGTCCTCCTCGATGCGTTCGAATCTCAGCCTTCATGTCCAGTCTCAAGTCCTTAGCTCCTTCGTTGTCCACTCTTCTTCTGCACAGGAGCACTAGCAACGTTTTGCACTTGGCGCTTTTGGATCCCATAGCATCCTGCTACACCTCTTTCAGTAGCTAACCACCGACACTAGCTAGGGATTCTTCCTGTAAATTTCTGCTGTTCACATTGGTATAGATGTAGTCTCCTGACTGGACCTTGACTGGTATTAGCCGGGAATGAGGCGACACAAGGGTGAGCGCTCTCCCCACTGATTGTTACAAAGGGGCGAATGCAATTCAGTGAGGGAAAGAGCCTTTCAGCCAACGGTGTGAGAGCAGCGGAAGGCCGAGGCAGATACATAAGCAAAGGACGGCAGCCTGCCGCTCACATCCCACAGAGAAACTAACTCAAAGGAGACCGTGGACTTCAATGTAAAAGATAAAACCATAAAATGTTTAGAAAAATAGCAAAAAATCTTCAGGACCTAGGTAAAGAGCTCGGTTTTTCACACTTGACACCAAAAGCATGACCCTTAAAGGGGAATTGGACGCGGCTCAGCACAGCTGGCGACGTTTGCTCTGCGACAGGTCCTGTTAAAAGAGTGAGAAGACACGCAAAGACCAGGAGCAAATGTTTGCAAACCACCTACCCGGCAAAGGACTGATACTGAGCAGCCACAACGAACCTTCTAAGCCAGAAGGGCAACAGCAAGCAATCTGATTAGAAAATGGGCCAACGATACAAACTCTAAAATCCTAAAAAGCACATTAGCCAACGGGGCTGTACAAGCAGTGAACGAGCACGTGAAAAGCTGTCCATCATCAGCCACCGGGGAAATGCAAAGGGAAGCCACGGGAAACGTCACTACACACCCGTGGGAATTGCTGGAACCCTGCTCTGCTGGAACCGAGACACAGAGCAGACACCAAAGGCTGCCGAGACACAGAAATACGGGGCCACGCGGACCCTGCAGCGGGGGGTGTAAAAGGCGCAGCGACACGGGGAGGCAGCCGAGCTCTTTCCATAAAAGTCAGCGTTCTACCACCATGAGACCCCAAATCGCACTCCTGGGCATTTACCCCACACACACAGAGACTTTCACACAGAACCCCATACACAAGTGTCCACAGCGGCTTTAGTCACAGCTGACCAGCACCGGAAATAATGCAGATGCTCTTCGAAGGGTGACGGGGGAACAAACAGCTCCAGCCCGCCCACACCACAGGACAAACTGCTGACACACACAGCCACCTGGAACGAACCCCCGAAGAGTTACGCTCGCCGAGGGAAAGGGTCGCGCAGTATGTACGTGATTCCATTTGTGCACGAGCACCCCCCCAAAACTGCAGAATTACAGAAACGGACACCGGATTGATGGTTGTCAGAGATAAAAGGGCACGAGGAGGGGCAGACACTGGCCGTTGCTAGAGCAGGGCCACAGGTGAAGTCCCTTGTCAGGGTTGGGTCGGCTCTGACTCCTGGCCACCCTGTGAATGAGTGATGAGTGGCGTCCACACTGCCCTGTCCTCAGCAGCCCTGCTCAGCCCCTGGAGGCTCCTGCCTGGGGCTGCTTTTATGGGGTCGCGTCATCTCATAGCTGGGTTTCCGCGTTGCCAGCTGCTTTCTGTTTTCCCAGCAATGTCGTCTTTTCCAAGCGACTGGCCTTTTCAGGAGCGCCCAAAGAGGGACAGCTTCAGTTTCTGTCATTTTCCCATCTGGTGGAGTTTCCGGTATAATCTGCTCTAGGACCCACTGGTTCGTCAACCGGGCGGTCCAGGGCCTCCCCAGAGCTCTCCCCGACAGTGTATTTGTGTGAATCACTTTGTGGTGATGGACATGCTCTGCATCCTGACTGCACCAGCATCAGCATTCTGATTGTGACATTGTTACTATAGTTTCGAAAGATACTACCTTCGGGGGAAACTGGGTAAAGGGTACACAGGGCCTCTCTGCGTTATTTCTTACAACGGCACTTGTCTTATAATTATCTCAATATTTTTTACATTTTAAAACTTCCCAGCCCAGATGGCGTCACCAGTGAATCCCATCAACATCTAAGGAAGCTCTGACACCAATCTTATATAGGCTCTTCCAGGAACCACAAAGAAAGCAAAAACCAAATCCCAACTCAGTTTGTGATGCTGGAATAACTGTTTTATACCAAAACTTAACGAGAAAGGGAAAATTATAAGCCTCTTTTATTCAAAATCAAGATAATCAAACCCTAAATAAAATATCAGCAAGCTGAATACAGCAACGTAAAGAAAAGATAATGCATTGTGACCAAGCTGGATCAACCCCAGAAAAGCAAAACTGACTTAATGCTGGGAAAAAGAAACTAATGTGAGTGACCATATGGTCAGATTCAAGGAAAACAGAGGCACATTTCAAGAGATGAGGAAAAGGCACCAAAAAATTCTAAGTTCACATGTGTGGTTTGCTCTTTGAAAAGTAGTAGAAAGAAACTCTTATAATTATCGAAATGAAGATCTGCAGCAAACACTCCTCTTGGAGAAACATGTTCCCTTTCAGGTGGGGAACAGGACAAAGGTCCCACGATGGCCCCTTCAACCCAGCCCAAAGCAAGGGCGGAGTTATGAACTGAAACTCTTGTGTAAAACAGAGACACTCAAAGGGAAGCAGTTCCGGAGCAAAGCGGAGCTGTTGGCGGGGAGGGAGGAGGAGCCCCCACCACGGCCCTACTGCATGTGTTGATTGGGAGTTCAAATGTTCACCATCCTCGGGGGCCAGGAGCCCCCGAAGCAGGAATGGGCATGGAAATGGGCACTTGACCCATGGTCCCACCGGGGTACCCAGTGGAAGCAAATACAAAACCACTCCCACCCTGGCCAGTGTGGTTCAGCTGATGAGAACTTCATCCTGGAACCAGAAGGTTGCAGGTTCAATTCCCGGTCAGGGCACGTCCCTAGGTTGTGGGTTTGACCCCTGATCCTTGGTCTGGGCGTGTACAGGGGGCAACCAATTTACACTTCTCTCTCACACTGATGTTTCTCTCTCTCCCTTCCTCTTTCTAAAAGCAATGAAAAACTGCCCTTGGGTGAGGAGTAAAAAATAACAACACTCTTGAGGGACATGCCCTGAACCCAGGCAACACAGGGTTCTCAAAGATAAGGTTATGTTTAATGAGAACACACACACACACACACACACACACACACACACACACTCATAGCTACATGAGGAAAACCCACCATGAGCCAGTCAGCAGGAACAGGAAACCCCCAAAACTTCAGACACTCAACTAGTCTGATAGAAAACATGTTAAAAATGATTAAAGTCAAAAGAAGGAATTGAAATCATAGGAGGAAAAACAGGCGTAGGTGAAAATGGCCACATGGAACTCCTATAAGGTGGACAGCATAGAAACAGACATGGGAAGTCCAACAAACACATTAAACAAAACTTAGGATTGAGAACTAGCCTGGTACACCTGTTCTGAATGTAACACAAAGAGATGAAGAGATGAAAAATAGAAAGTAGAGATTTTAAAAACACAGCAGACAAGGCAAAAGTATCAGCACACATCTGCGAGGAAGCCCAAGGAAAGAACCTTGAGTTTGGACAGAGGCATACTCAGCAATACGGGCTGAGAAGCGAGGAGATCCACAAGCCAACAGACTGGGGAACGAGTGCTGGCCAGGAGAAATGAAAATGAACTCACACTGAAAGGGCAGATCATCAAAGAGAAAAGACACTCAAGCTACGGAGGAGCAATCAACCTCGCTTCTCGCCAGCAATAGGAAAACACAAAAAATGCGGGATAATATCCTCACCCTGCTTAGAGAAAGTAACAGTAAAGCTAGAATTATCACCAGAAAAATACTAAAGTATGTACTTCCAGAAGACTGAAATTAAGCTGAGAACAAACGAAGGGAATTCAAGAAATTGATTTTGTTAAAGTATATACATCTAAATAAGTAAAACAGGAAGAATGATCAGCTGGAGAGACCAAATTAAAGTGGAATCTAGCAGCACGGCAACAGTCATACAGAAGATGAGAGAGGAGCAATCGAAGGCAAAGCATTCCGAAGTCCTTCTGTCGTTTGGAAGGAAGAAAACGCTTTGTTGGCTTTGAGATTGAATGTAAGATTTCCAAAGCAACGGATGGAGTGAAAGGGAGTGAATGCACTCAAAAAACAATAAACCACTATATCAACCCAACAGAAGGCAAAAACAAGAAGCAAAACGAGTAGCCAACAAATAGCATAATAAATAGAAATAACAAAATGAGGTACTAGAAATAAATCCCAACGGCAGGAATCGAAGCTAAATAAACCCCATGGAAGAAACTAACCAGTCAAAAGACAGATTGTTAGATCAAATTACAGAAATGTAACTTTGCTCCATGTTTTGTAAGAAAAACTTGGAAGACACAAGCGTGCCTACAGATGGAAATAATGGATTGGAAAACCCGAATGTCCATCAGCTGAGGAATGAGCAAACATTACGTACGACAGATCCACGCAGTGGAACGTTCTCCAGCCGTAAAGAGGAGCAAAGCTCCATCCCGGACCACCGCCTGCTGGACCGTGAGAACATGCTGAGCTGCGTGAAAGCAGCCAGACAGAAAGGCCACAGGCTGCACGATCCCGTTTATGTGAAGTGTCCAGAACAAGCAAATTCTTAGACACAGAATGTGGATGTGCCAGGCGCTGGGGGAGAGGATACGAAGAATAACAGCTGATGGGTGCAGGGTTTCTTCTGCGGGTGATAAAAATGTTCCGGAAATAGAGAGCGGTAATGGTTGCACAGCTGTGTGAATACACCGTGAGTCATTTGACTATACAATTTAAAAGGATGGATGTTATGGTATGTGCATTACACCTCAATAGAAATGCATAAATAAAAACGTGTTAAACAATGGATTGGAAATACAACCCAAGTGCAAAAATATTTTGTCAAAAACTCTGCCGGTCGGTCATGTTAACGCCTGACGGCAGACTTGCAGGCAAGCACCAGGGATAAAGAGAGTCACTACATGTTACTAGTGGCTGCTCCCCAGGAAGATAAAACAAACGCTGAAAACACAGCCACCAAATGTGCAAAATCAACTTGACCGTGTTACAAGGGCGGACTGGCAAATCTGCCGTCCTGTCGGGAGATTTTAAAATAGCTCTTTCGATAACTGTCTTGAGCAAAAATAAAAATCAATAAGGATGTAAAAAATTGAACCACACAATAAGTAAATAAGCATAATCCGTAGATGTACCAACCTCACAAGAAGAGAGAACACACACATCTCTTCAACTCACATGAAGCCGTAACAAAAACTAACCACGCACCAGTTACAATGCCTCGAAGAGCCTTTCAGAACCACAGAATCAAAGCCATGCAACATGCTCTCTGACCTCAGTGCAATCAAACAGAAATCGATAGCAAGAGATTAAGCAGATTCTTCATACGTCTGGAGATTTAAATGTATAATGTTAAATAATTCATAAGTCAAAAAGGAAAGCATAATGTAAATTAGAAAATGTTTCAGATTAAGTTATTAGAAATACATCTATAACACGTTATTGGATATAAATATTAGACATAGATCTCAGACCTTGTATAATACACATAGAGCAACAGGGAGAGGGAAATCTGTACATCAGAAAAAATGCCTACCTTAAAAAAGGATAAAAGCGTAACATCAGAGATCTGAACATTCAACTCAAATGACAAAAAGAAGAACAGAGACAGCCCAAAGAAAATAGAAGGCAAAAAGAGGGGAAGAGCAGACATTTTTCAAATAGAAAACAAATGATAAAACGGATTAATGAAACCAAAAGCTGGCTGCAAAAACTAGTCATAGCAAACCCACGGTGCGACTGGCCAGCCGAGAGGCCGTGAACACCGGGAATGAAAGAGAATCAGTTATCACAGGACTCGGTTATCACAGACGGAGCAGAGAATTGTTTAAACATAACAAATTGCTGCGAACAGCTCCCTGCAATCCACATGAGAACTTAAAGGAAAAGAACCATTCCCTAGAAAACAGTTGGCCAAAATGAACTCAGAAAGAAATGGAAAACCTGAATAAACCTACCAAAGAAAGCAAATCAATAGTTAATCTACTCACAAAAACCAAACCCCAAACCCCAGGCCCAGACAGTTGAAGAGGCAATTCTGTCTGAGACAAAAAGGCTCAGAAAAACAGGAAAGGAGCAGCTCCTCGATTCATTTTACGACACTAGTAACCTCTTCAGGCAAACACCAGACGAGGACAGCAAAAGAAATGAAAGTTATGGGCCAATCTCGCGAACAAAAGAAAAAATCTGAATAAAACTCTAGCAAATCAGATCTTCCGAGATAAGACCGCGTGGCCAAGAAGAGCACGACCCGGCAATCCAAGAACAGAAAAACCCCAGTCCACGGGTGCAATTCCCTGCGTGGGCACGTTG
>VMDR010013386.1:0-25053 GCA_007922815.1 Macrotus californicus | reverse complement strand
TTTTATTGCAATTAATATCTATATAAGCAGTGTTTTAGAAGTCCTGGAAAAAATTCTCAGTTTAAAAATTGAGTGTCAGACATTAAACAGACATTCAAATGTTCTGGTAATAAAATGGGTGTCAGAAAGCTTTCACTGTCTGAGCAAAAAGGCAAAAATTAGAATTAAATCACTGAGTGGGTGTAACTCAGCCAGGAGACAAGCAGAACCTGATAGGACAATGGAACATCAATCAAACAAATCCTGTCCCAGGAAAGCAAGGAAAACAATGTATGATATTGCTCTGCAAAATGAACATAGGACGAATGTGACACATATGACAATATTCGCATTCCCTTCTCTCCAAGTGAGACGTAGCTTAGCCAGAGACAAAGAGTCTATGATACACACTTAGAAGAAAGCCTCAGTGTAAGAATGCCTACTTCAAAGTCATTCAGATGAAAAATCTCACCCTCATGGCCAGGCCGTGCTGAATACAGTGCAGCACCAGAGGAAGTGACCCCACAGAAGTAGGCGGAAACAGGAAAACGACACAGCTTTTCCCTTGGAGTAATAAGGATGCATGATTTTTACTAATAGCCATAATTGCTTCACGTAAGTAACCTAGTGAAAGGTAATAGGGTGATTTCATGGTCTGCTGAAAAGAAGTGGAAAGTTTCTACCCTAAAGCCCTCATTGCTCCTTCAAGCATTGCATGGAGCATATAAGCTATTTCTTTACCACAACAGCATCTCAGTTGCATGAGATGCTACATCCAGTTTTCTGCAGAAAGGCTCTTCATGGCCTGTGTGCATACCATGTGCTCCGGGGCCTGCTGGCTCCTGCAGTCATAGCCTACATGGACCCTGACTATTGGAGTCACAATGACAGCCACCTTTGTTCTTCTATTCCATTTGGTTATATCATGACATGCTACCAGTGCATTGTCAGATTGAACGGGTACCTTTTACAACGTGAAATCTCCTTGAAAGGTATTAAAGCAAGTCAGCAAGAATCACACACTTTTGATGTTTTTAACAGGATTTGTTCATCTCCAAGTCCCGGAGATATAGAATTCATTTCATTTTGATTCACAAGTGCTATTTATTCACGCAATTAAGAAACCCATACTGAATGCCTAGTATGTGCCAAGCACTTCTTGGTTCTAAGCATAAAGCAGTAAATAAACAAAAATGCCTGACTTTATGAAGAAAAATAAAGCAGTGCAGAGGCAGAAAGTGCCAGTTTGTCATTTTAAACACGGTGATCAGGGAAGGTCTCAGTTGGAAGAAGCCATTTGAGCAAGATATAAACAAGTGAGGGAGCAATCACAGGATACCTGGAAAATAATGTTCCCAGCAGAGGCCCAGAGCAAGGTGCATAACCTAACAAGTTTGAGAGTAGTAAGGAGTACAGAGAGGTGAGCAAGGTAAGAATATAGATGGTGAAGTAGGAGGAAGGTGGTGAGGAGGTCATTATGAGATGGTGTGGGCCTTAAATGCTGTTGCAGGGCCTTTGGTTTTTGCTGACTGTGCTGGGAAGCCACTGAAGGTTTTGTACAAAGGGTTGATACTACCAGACCTGCCTTTTAACAGGACCCCGATATGAAGAATGGACTGCCAAGAAGTACTAGCAGAAGACCAGCTAAGAGACTATATAATAGTCCAAGCACAAGATGATGATGACTTGCACCAATAGGGAGGAGCAGGGTAGGTAATGAGGAGGAAGAAAAACTAGTACAGGGAACAAAGGCCTCAAACTCTACCCCACCCCTTCTCTGCCCTGGCTGGGACATAGCAGACACAACTTTTGCTGACCACCTGTTCCCCTGCTTCCCCTCCCAGTTTCCTGTAGTTGAGACAAACAAAAATCCATCTCAACCAGAAGATTTGGCAGCCATATTGGCCTACAAGTGACCACAAGATCCATTTTAATATTATTATAATAAATCTGCATGCAGTTTTGGAATCACTCAGCACCCCTACAAGTCACCATACAGTTCCTGGAGAACCAAAAAAGACTCGCTATCCTGAGAGGAGGAACAAGGACCAGTGTGTCGGCAGTCACCTCACCAGTGTCAGAAGCTGAGGACCACCCCACACATGGGGATATGGACTGGTTTGGAAGCCAGCACCACAGAATTCACTGACAGACTGAACGTAGGGCATGGTGGAAAGGGGAGTGCAAGGACTGGCTCCAACATAGGTAGACATACAAGTCTGAGTTTCAAGGACAGTGTCTGGACTAAAACTTTGAATCTGGGAGTCATAAGTGCATAAATGATGTTAGAGCTATGAGACTGTGGTGGCCCTAAGTGGCTAAGTGCAGGCGGAAAAGATGCAGAGGAGTGGACTCTAAGGTGCTGCAGTGAGCGGAGGGCAGGACCAAGAGAAGAGACCAGCAAAGCCGAGACAGTGGGCACAGCAACTGAGGAAGGAGTGAAGTGTCACAAAACCAAGTGAGAAAGTGTTTTGAGGAAGAGAAAACGACCAGTTGTGTGCATACTTGTAATGGTTAAGTCAGAGGACTAAGAATTGACCATTGGCTCTAACAACATGGAAGTGATTAGTATCCTTGAGATGAGCGATTTCTTTAAAGTGATAGAGGCAAAATGTGAGGCCAAGAGGGAAAGCAAGGAAAGTAGAGATGGTAATTGTAAAAACTCTTTCAAAAAACGTTACTCTGAAGAACAAGCATGCAGCACGAGCTGGAGGGTGATATAGGACTGGCAAAGGTTATGCAGACGTGGGAGAAATGCCAAGGCCTGTGTTGGTAGCAATTCTGTGGTAGAGAGGTAAAAATCGATGCTGCAGGAGGCAGGTGGGAGCCCGGTTGGAATGAAAGGGATACTGGGACTTAGCGCTCATGTGGAACACATGGGGTAACAGGAGAGAAAGCAGAATACATGGACACATACAGACAGGTGAGGTGATGAGGAAGTAGCAGTACATACAAGCTGCCATTTCATTACTGACTGTTTTTGTTGTTGTTGTTCAGTGAAATGTGGCCCAGGGTCATCGACTGAGAGGGAGCATGGGAGAGGAAACGTTGGAGGGTTAAGAAGGAAGAGAATATGAAGCTGCTTGGACAAGCACAAATGAGCCAGGAAATGTAGCCAGGTGTCAGGCACACTAAGAGCTCATAAGTGACAGACCATCTTTACTGACATGTGGCCTATACTGTCACACAGGGCCCTGTCCTCAGAAAGACCCCATGATCATCTTAATGCACTGCTATCTCCATCTTGAAATTCTTAATAACTGTATCTTTGAAATCATGTGTTCTAAGTGAAGTCAATGGTGGGACAATGGAGCACTTTCATGGGCAAAGGAGATGCGTCAGGTAGCTGCTCACAGAGGTGTTGTGTTCCAGAGGTAACCTTCCTGTGCACAGAAAGGAGCTGGGAGTGGGGATGGCAGCACGGCCACACAGCAGCTGGCCAGTCACATGCCTCCAGGCGGTCCTGGGCACCACCATCCTGGGCAGACAGCCAGATTGGCAGAGGCAGCAGCAAAAGAGCTCCTGAAACCACAGTGGGAAGCCGCTTGCAGCTCTGTCCCCAAGCCTGCCCTGCAGTGTCTGGGCTGAGCCCTGGGACAGGAGCTGCGGCCCTCAGGCAGCCACCTCTGACAAGAAGTTGTTATAAAATGAAACCATGCACGTGGATATTGCCACAAACCTTAATAGGGAGTTATTAGAATCTTTAAAAAGTTAAGAAACTCCCATTTTAAAAGCTGCTGCAATATCACACAGTAAATAGCCACAGGCTTAAAAATAGAAATTAAATTAAAAATCATCACACTCAGCAGAAAAGAATATTATTTTTATATGATGCTTCAGATGAACTGATTATTAATAAAGAAGATAAAGTTTTTATCATTGAAGATATAGTAAGAGAATACACAAATAAACATTTTGAATTCTATAAAAATTGGGATGTGATGCCACTTTCAGTTCCTTGTAAAATCTCCACAAGCTACAGGAAGTACCAGAGGAAATAGTAAAATGCCAGTTTCTAAATTTACACCTGAATTAAATTTGGGCTTACTTGAAAATGATTTTACAAAGAGTTACATCTTTTTAGAAGAGTTGTACTGCAAGAATCACCAGCTCTAGAAGTACGAGAAGCTATATTTAAAAATAACATATCAGTAACATAATGCACTCATCATACAAGGCTACGAGCACAAGGCAGTAGGGACCCCTGGGACCACATCAGGGACGCCTGCCACAAATGGGATTCAAAGACAGTGACCAAGTACAGCTGGCTTTAGAAACCTTTTCTAGAAACTGTTGGTTCTCTGCTTCTTCATTTGTATCTGCACTATGTGCACCTAAATATGGCATACTGTTTATTTCTAATAGTAGTAGATCAGTGTTTTGATTGTTCAAGATAATTGCAAGTCATATAATAAATTTCTCAGAAATTGTTCCTGGGAAATTCCTTCTTGTTATTTGAGAAGGAGTTCTCAGTAGGTCATGTTTCATCTTTTCACTATTAACAGTCATGTCAACAAAAACAAAAACATAGCAAGTTTAAAAAAAGTGTGCTCACCTCCTCACAGCCTCTACTACAAAAGCTCAAAAGTTCAGTAACACTTGCACCAACAAAAAGATCCTCAAAATGAAAATTCATCAAAAATGTTTTGCAATTTTGCATTTTCCTGATGTTGCTTTTAATTATTTTGATTGCAAATGAAGTATATAAAACAATAAATTGATCATTTTGATGATCTAACATAAGTGAACTTGCAGAAAGGTGAGCCAGAACACATCTTATGATCAAGATATCATAGTAATAAAATATTATTTAAGGTATTACATTCAATTATGACACCGAAAAATTAACTTTTTGCATTTTGTAAGTTTATGTTATCATGTATCACTCTTACCCTGTATTATGGTTTATAACAAATGACACATTTTTTAAGTGAAAATGCTTTATATTTTAGTAAATGTAATGATACTTTTTCCTGCCTTTGAACAAGGGATGCCACTATTTTAATTTGCTTTGGGCCCTGCAAATTACGTAGCCAGCCCTGGTGAGTGACCATGAATTCAAAGAAAGAGCAGCACTCAGGTTGGCTGAGGGATTCTCCCAGCCACACTCAGCTCTGTGGAGAGCTGGACCACAAGGGCTGCAGCTGAGCGAGGTGGGAAGCATGAGGTGAGAGGGAGATGGGTTTGGGAGAGCACATGAAATTGATGATTCAAAGATCAGTTGGTAGTGAATAGGCTCCAGCTTGCTCCCATTGAGCACAAAGAGAGGGAGGGTATCAGTACATAGTGCATCATGTGGTACCTGAGAGAATGACCATTGTCAAGGGCTCTTGGCATGTATCCAGCAGTGTAGGAGCCAGCTCACTAGTTTTTTTGATAGAAGTACCTGAAAGTTTTATGAACCAATGCTGATTACACCAGGTGTCCCGTCAGTCATTGACCGACAGCTCTCAGAGGGCCCGACACCTGAGTAGCTAGCTCCCAAGGTTTCCTGTGGGAAAGTTACCGTGGATAGACATATCATTGCAATTTTTTTCAGCTTATACAATTCTTCCCCATGTACATGTTTACCCCTTTAAAAGCTCACATACTCGTTCGACATATTTGCTTTCTTTATAACATCAAGTCATTCCCTAATTCAGTAATAGTTATCCCAATTACTGTGTGATAGGTAATATCATGTGTTTACCTGACTGGGTCATGAAGTGCCCAAATATTTGGTTAAATGTGACTCTGACTATGTCTGTGAGAGTGTTTTTGGATGGGACAAACATTTGAATCAAAGCACTTCCTGAGTGAGCCTCTTCCAATCAGCTGAAGGCCTGAAGAGAACACAAAAAGGCCCACGCTCTTGCCAGCGACAGCGAAGCCCTCCTGCCCGACTGCTTGAGCTGAGCATCAGTCTCTGTCTTATTAGGACTTGAACTAAAACATGGACACTTCTTGGGTCTTGAGCCTGCCAGCCTTTGGACCACAGCTGACACCACCGGCTCTCCTACATCCCAAGTACGCAGGCTCAGACTGTCACTACCCTACGGCCTCTCTTGAACCTCCACTTTGCTGACTGCATACCTTTGGGACTTGTCAGCCCCTGTAGTCAGGTGAGCCACTGTCTCACAATAATCACACATGCGCACATGATTGGTTCTGTTTTACTGGGGAACCCTGAGGAATACACTGCTATTCCTTGGTTCACAGTCATTAGTCTCATTGCTGCAGCAATCGTAATGTGTGAGCATCCCTCCGTCAGTGCGCAGCCACAGGTTCTACCCCCATCCTAGCCCGCTTCATTGGACATAACCCACGATGCACCCAGGCGAAAGGACGTAGGAGCCTCATTCACACCTGCAGGGCAGAGACCATTCAAACAGCGGCTCAGTGGAATCATTGTCAGCCTTTCATGTTCGACAACTACATTAAGAAGTCATGACTCTGTGAGACAGTTTTACAACTATTAACTTTTTAAATCCTTAAGTTATTCCTCTGAAGAAAGTATTAGCATGTCCCTATTAATACGGCTCACAGGAAAATTAAATAGCTTGACCGCATTTACATAGTTAGAACAGAAAAAAGGACATGGGGTTTGTCATCAAAGCCTTTCTTTTCCACTTCACTTTTGAAAGTTACCTAAACTCTCTGAAATTGAAATTTGTCATCAATGAAATGGGATTAATACTGTCTACTGTATAAATGGTCATTGTGAGGGCCAATGCAATCATATGTGTTCAAGTGCCCAATATATGTCTGATCATTATTAGACAATAAATGTCAGCTCTTCCCCTCTCCAGTTCTTATTGCCTATCTTGGAAAAAATAACATTGGATTGCAGAGATACCTCTGAAAAAAAATTAACATAGTTCTTTAAACTCTAATTTATTCAAAGCTAATCATTTTACCAGGGTTCTTATTAGAAGTGTTTTATGGGACTTGTATTTGTTTCTCAGATTTAAACTTGACAACTGTAGAAGGATGTACTTTCAGTTTTCCACAGTCTCCACCATTCCCTATTGCCCTATATCTTTGTCTAATGCACACATTTGTATGACCCTCCTAGTCCCTTCAAGTTTTGAAGTTTCAGCCTCTGCAATCAATGTATCCTATAATTTTGCCACCTGTGTGACTACATAACATCTTGGTTTGGACTCAATTATTTAACTTAGGTTTTGAATTTTGAAGAATGCCACAGAGGAGACTTTGAAGAGTGGCACAAAGAATCCACATGTTCCGATGGCCAAATCAAAGTTGTTTTCCCTACTCCACTAGCCAATGTCACATTAGCTACATCCAAAAACTAGAGCTTGGCAGTAATTCATAACTGTCAATATACCTAGCAACTCATAAAAAGAAGGGGAAGGAGGTGAGTGGGAAGGAATTAAATTTACAACAAGGTAACCTAATTTTCAAAGTATTGTTAAATCAGTATCTCTACGTTGTGTGTAGTGTCCTTTTTTTTTTCTTTTCTCTGGAGTGACTTCAAAATAACTATTGTAATTTGAGATATGGACCATATAAAATGGACCAAATGATAAGATAATGGGCAAAAGCATTTCCCAAATGAGACCAGCTGTCGACCTTGTCTTTGGAAGGGAGGTTCTGGCAAACTTCCATTGGCCCCCAGCCTAGTTTTGTTTCAAACTGATTAGCAAACATTCTAGTCAATCAATCCTGGTTCAAATTAAGTTGTTGGTAGGAAGAAAGTAGTAGTTTGATTTGCATTACAAAGCTCTCAGGAATCTGATAGATGAGATGTGACTTCCCTGAGGCTCCTTCATATTGAGTAAATATAAGGCTTCTCTTCTTTCTAAATCTAGAGGGAAGGAAGAGTAAGCCCAGAGCATTTTACATACTAAAAAATGGACTAAAATTCAGTAGGGAGGGAAGAGGGGAGAGGGGTACAACTGGGGAAAGAAGGGGAAGGGTCATCAACGAACATGTACAAAGGACCCACGGACAAAGTCAATGGTGAGAAGGACTTTTAATGCTGGAGGTGGAGGGTCGCAGGGGAGAGCAGTGTGGGGAAGATGGGGACAACTGTAATTGAACAACAATAAAAAATTAAAAATAAATTAAAAGTGGACTAAATTCATATGTACCTACATTTCTAGACAGAAGTGAATAGCTTTTACATAAACTGTACTTCTACCTTTACAGGTATCTTGGCCCAAATGCAGAAATACTCACAAATATCTACTTGGTTCTAGAAATAGATATGTAGTCTATTCTGAGACAGGACTAGTGCCTCTATTATTCACTAATTTTATTCCTTTAGGCTCATTATATTTTACAATGCTTCAAGATTTACAATGTGACCTGAGACATATTTCAACGTGAGGAACAAAAATGCTGAAATAAAATTCTCTCCTCCAGTTACCTAAAGATTTTATAAAAAATTGAATTTTATTCTAAGTTACTACCTGAAAGCATGTTAGTACCAGAGTAACGAACTAAATCATGGCCTTGGAGCATGGAGCAAACTTTGTACTCAGGATAGCTCTAAGAAATCATCTACTTCAGAGTTGTGGTTTTGGAGCCCAGGACATTGTGGCTCAGAGACATTAAGTGATCCTCCTAAAGTCACATCGCATATTAGTACGAGAGCTTGAATCAAAATGTACATTTTCTGATTCCTAGCCAAACGTTCCTCCACTGTAAGAGTAATAATTATGGGTGGGTCCTCAGGAAGCCTACAGTAGTATCCCAGAGTGCCATAAAAGAAGCTGGCTCCTTATGAATCATTTAGTAATATAGATACAGGCTGGGTTTTAATGTGTCTAGAATTGACTGTGACCTCGTGTGCAAAACATTAAACCAGAAGAGAGATGTGATATGAAACTGGCAGCGAGCCATGTCAGGCTGTATATACACCCATGCTAGGAGACAATATAATTGCCACCTACCTACTTCATGACAATATAAGTAGTGTGCAAGTATCCCAACCCTACGGGGCTGGCAGCATTCCAGGGCTGGATGTGTCAGGATGCTCGTAAGCCTGAGAGTTCTTTAAACTACAGGACCCTCAAATTGTAGGAGTGGAGAAGAAAGAAGGAAAAGGATCAAAATCAACATTATCGTAAATCAAACAGAAATATTTTCACGCTCAGCATTTTGCAGGGTAGGGAAAAACTTTTCTCTTTCTTGTCTTCTTTGTGCCTTTGTGCCTGTCAATTAAACTGACATAAGACAAGTTTAGAGAAGAAAGAAGCATACAGGTTTAATGGATGTTTTTAATTTTATGTGCACAGAGACTACACAGGAAATAAGTAGAAATCTAAAGGAATAGTTAACTCTGAAGCTTCTCCATTATTTTAACAAGAGATGAGAGATTATGGAGAACTGACAAGACAAAGGAAAAGGGATTTAGGCTTCTAGTGGCAGTAAATTGTGGGAAGAAAAATAGATGGGAAAACTAACAGAAAACAGGGTTATTTTAACTTTTTTAAAGATTTATTTATTTTTAGAGAGGGGAAGGGAGGAAGAAAGAGAGGGAGAGAAACATCAATGTGTGGCTGCCTCATGTGTGCCCTGCACTAGGGACCTGGCCCGCAACCCAGGCATGTGTCCTGACTGGGAATCGAATCAGCAACCCTTTGGTTCACAGACCAGCACTTGATCCACTCAGTCACACCGAAAATAGGGTTATTTTAGTAAGGTTTATTTGTGCGTACTCTTAGTACCAATTTTGCATCTTCTTCATAGCCATAAAATGGCAACATTCATTCTACCAGAAAAGAGATTTAGGACAGTCATCATTTCTCAGAATTTTTTGCATTTACTCAGATAAGGGAAGCTCTGGGTAGGCTCCTTCTACATTTGTTGATCCTCAGTTGCCTTCAGCTCCAAATAATCCCTATGCCAAAGTGACATATTGGGGGATAACATATTCTTTTTTTGGAAATATATTTTTTGAAAGAGGGGGAGGGATGAAGAAAGAGAGGGAGAAAAACCCTGGTGTGGGAGAGAAACATTGTTTCAGTTGCCTCTCCAAGCTCCATGACCAGGAACCAAACCTGCAACCCAGGCATGTGCCCTGACTGGGAATCGAACCTGCAATCTTTTGCTTTAAGGAGCAATACACAACCAACTGGGCCACACCGGTCAGGGCAGAGTGGTATATTCTAACCCCCTTCGGGACATGGGAATTGAGATAAGCCATCCACATCCATTTTATAAAGAGAAATAATCTAGTGGACAGAAGAACGAGAGATCTCAAGCAATTCTAAAATTTAATTGCTGGAAAATGGCTTTCACACCACCACACCCAGCTCGCTGTTTTTATAGGTGAGGAAAGTAAGGTGACTACTGCTCCCCCCTGAGGTCTTCAACTAATGGCTAACAGAGAAAGGGCTTAAGCGGGTCTCCAGATTTCCGGTCCAATTCAGCACTTCAATAAAGTCAATCGGTCATGGATTTGCTGGCAGGTGTTCCCTACAATGTCATGTCGGAGACATGGCCTTCTTCCTTGACACAGTCTGCATCAATACAAACAGAATAGCTTGCAACACTTTCTTAAAAGCATTGCATCTCCATCAGAGATACAAGTGGAATATGAAAGATTGTTCTCATATCAATATACACACTCAATACATTTGAGATCAAAAATACTCTAGATTAAAGTAAATATAGATCTCAGTATTCTTTTTTGCATTAATCCTACAGAAGCAAATTATAACTGGAAAATTATTCAATGTGAAAAAAAAGGTGTGCTTATTCCCTAACCACTTTCTGTGAATTACTTTTGATAACAACTTAAATATATAGATTCCAAATCCCAATACATGTATCCTTTGATGCTATTGGTCCTTTCATCTGAGGATTCCCAAGGTGCTACCCAATGGAATTAAGCTCATCAAACAGAAAGGAAAGAGCATCTGTAGAATTCTTTACTCTTTCAACATAAAATGTTAAGTTTTAAGATTATGTTAAACGTGAAAAAGAGGGGACTGGACTTGGACATTTACTAATACTTCCTGGCGCAGCTCCACTTCTGTAAGTCTGGAATAGCTCCTATTGATCTCACCAAAGTAGGGTAGGCACACAAATCAGTGTCTGAGGATGTGAAGTTCAATGGGCAGCACAGCACATTCAGTATGGTGGGAGTTATGTAAGCAAATACAGAAATGGAAACTTACTAGGTATGTTCCAGGTGAGCAAATGCCACTGCCCATTATGGCTCTGGAGTCCAGCTGATCTGAGTCTGAATCACACTTGAGCCTTCTATCAGGAAATTTATCTCTCCGCCTCAATCAGTTCTATACATTAAGAATAAGAATAGAATGTGTAGTGTGGTGGCAAAGATAAAATGGAATAAATGTATATAAAGCTCTTAGCATACTTCTTAACAAATAATAAGAGATAAACTAATATAATCAATTATAATAATAATTATGATTAGCTGCTATCACAGAGAGTTTATATGGAGAAACAGGAGGATGTGAACTAGTTAGTGGTCAGATTCAATTATGGAAATATCAGTTATGATGTATACCATCAATTCCAGCGAAATGGTTATGGAAATCTCAAGTACACATTAGAAAAATGCTCAGAAGTCAAGCTGTCCCAGGAAAATTGAAGTGCGCCCACCATTAGCTCACCTTCACGGGTCCTTCACCAGGCTCTCTCCTCATCTGGAGATGTACGCTCTGGAAGGGGAGCCACCTTCCTTATGGGAAACATGCTTTGGATTACTGCTTGGGAGAGGCACTGGTACCAGTAAATTTTGCTTCGTGCTCATTAAAGTGAAAAGCCAGCAATGCCAGCTTGGACCCATTTCTATATGACAAGTAACTACCAAAACCACAAGCATTGTTAAACCATTTCCATGAACTTATGCAATAAAGGCAGTGAACCACTCTGAATGTTTCCTAAATGAAAATGATCTGCATGTCCCCTCCAGAGTAGTAGTCATTTTGAAGGCTTCCCTAATGTGGAAAATTTTCTTAAGGAATGAGGGAAACCCATTGGCTTGACTTGAAGTTCCATCTACCTTTATTGATTATGCACGGTCACTGGTAATTCTCAACAAATGTGTTTATGTATGACGTAAGAGTCAACTTTTTAATGAAGCTGTTCTTTGTATGTCTTTTCCTAAATCCCAGACAAAGTCTTCAGGGGCGGCAAAATCATGTTTTGTATTCCTCTGCATGACAAAAGTGTCATAATAGAGTGCAGTGTACCGACAACAAATGTTGATTGAATAAATTTCACCTTTATCTAACAGAGTGAAGTACCCTTCCAAGCATAATACTAGCTCCACAGGGATTTTTGCATAGAGAGAATTTAAGAATCAGTAACACTAGATGGAAGACCTTGGGATGTCAGACAGAGTGAAAATAACATCCCTTGTTGGTAGAGTCTTAGAAAAGTCCGCACCAACAGAGTGTTTCAAGAGATTCTTCGACAGAGGCTGCCTAAAATGAACCACTCAAGTCCCTTAAAGCTCTGAAATTCTATGATTAACTATTCTGCCAATGTTATTTCATAAATACATATTTTAATGGTTCTTTCCAGATTCTATTTCACTCACTTTTGAAAGGTCATTTATTTTTTTTTAGTGAGTTAATTAGTGAGCAAAGTTGTCTTGAATGATGGCAGGTGGCGGTACCATCCTATTACCTTCCTAAAAGCTAAGGTGACACCAATTAAAGTGAGGGTGACTGATAATTCTCCTTTATCACTACACCTGTATTCATATTCAGATACTTTTCATTAATGCTCTTGGGGTCAGTGAAAAAAGAAAGGGGAACTCAACTCGGCTCATTAATAATATTTAAAAGTTGAGTTTCCAGGCTAATTATTTTCTGCCACTGCTCGGGCATTTTAAACCTACGCAGATGAGCACACAAGCAATGAAGAGAGGCTGTCTAGAAATGAACGTGGAAGAAGAAGGAAAAATAACAGACGGGGCAAATGAAGCCGCAGACCTGCCCATTCTTCCCCCATCCCAATGCTACTTTTACCTTATTTATGTTGGCTGATGCTATTCTCGCATGACTTCAGTGCCTCGTTGTTTGGTAACCAACGGGAAAAGCGTTCTTATAGCTGATAACCTGATTAAGAATGTCAAAAGCAAGGACACAGCAATTCATGATCTTTAGGCGCCACGAGGCCCATGTACTTTGTAACTGTTCAAGCTTTCAGAACATAAAGACGTGACCTTTCAGCCCTATGCTACCTGTCTGTGCTATATGCTGGCTAGTACAAGAAAAATGCCAATGGAATCTTCTAATTGGTTCCCAAAACAAATGGAGTGACCACCCCACAAATCATTAGTCCAGATGCACTTCATTTACTCTAAATAAAGGATCATTCACAAGTCCGCTCTACTTAAATGTCCTTGTTGTGTGTGTTTGTCTGTCATTTGAAAGTGTGACCAGGTGCTACCCTGAAGCCTTTTCTTGGTAATATAAACTATTTATTCATCTCCATTTTTTTCCTGACATTGGCACTCCAGCTGAATGGCAATCACTAAATCTATTTATTTCCGTTTTTAACAGGTGTCATGTGCATGAATATTTACCTTCAGATACTGATAACTAGTAAAAATACTACTCTGATCATTTCTGCTGAACAGAAAAGCTAAAGCTAGAATGTCACTTGTTGCTTTCTCACCTTGCGCACAAGGGGGTACTCCACAGGGTGACTGACTGCACGTTATCTGTCCTGCGTATTGTCCAAGGGCCCTGTTGGAGACAGTTTCAGGGGAGCATCTGTACTCCATCTTGACAGAAAGAACTCTGTCTTAGGGGTCTGCCTAGGTCTCCTTGCTTCCAGTAAAATCCTGTACTTAAAATTAACCTAACCACATCCTTAAATGAAAGAATGTATGATAACATCTTTCTTAACATCATGTTCTGCAAATAGTTTTCTTTGTCAATTAAATGGCAACCATAATGTTTGCACAAGTATTATCTTACAGGCCTACTGACCATGGAAAACATCTTGTGACTATGCCGGGATCAACCGCCACCACATGACTCTTGTGGGACAGCTAACCTCATCTGCACTCCCAAGCCCTACACCCACCCCAAGGCCCTGCACCAGCCGTGGACAAGGACCCCTCGGGGACCTCAGCTTTCTTTTCTAGTCAGCTCCCCTGTGCACAAGCTCTTTTCAATCAGCTCTATCTGTTGTTATGATACTGAGTCCAGGGCTCATTTCTTTGACATGGAGACTAAGAACTTGGCAATTAAGGTCCAGGAACATGTTCTCTCTTTAAATAAACTTTATTTTAAAAAAATGCATTGATTCCCTTGAAATCAACACACACTGTCCAACCTTCAAATAATACCTCTTCAGGGGAACCTGTCCTGATATCCTCCCAAAGGAAGTAAGTTTTTCCTCCTCATAACATTTACCGATTTTCATTTTGGTATTCTCTTTTATATCACTCCATGGCTAAGGCATATGGTATTAAAGATCAAATAAATAAATAATCTGATGCCAGTTTTTCTCAAAATTACCTCCACTTTCAATATGAGAGGGGCTTAGTACCATTTACACTTTCCTGAAGACTGAACATAAGGAAATCCCAGGTCATCCATGATTCCTGTGATTCTGGAAATTCTCCTGATTTTTCCCAAGTATCATTCCAGAATACAAATAATGTGTGTTAACATCTCTGTTCCCAGACTCCACCTAGGCACCGACCCTGACCCATTACCATCTACTAACAGCACTGACTACAAGGTTCTAAACAGAAGTAATCACTCCAGTAGGACAAATGTCTGTCACAGTGGATGGAGGCAGGGAAAAGGAAATGTTATACATTTGAAGGGATGACTAGTCTTCTCCCAAACACTGGAATCTCCCACTGAAATGCCATAAATCAAACATATGTAAAAACTGAAAATGTCGTGAGCACTGACAAACATATTAAATTATTCCCAAGCCTCAGGAAAGTCTAAGAGTTCTGTCAGAGATGAGTGACTGGTGCACTGATTAACTGCCATGCCCATAACATGGCCGTAGCTTCACAAACAGCATTGCTTACCATTCTTTCTGGAAATAACACAAAAAGCACACAAAAGAACTTTTAAAAATATAAACTCCATTTTAAGCAAACCTAGGAGAGAACAGATAAACTATAGACTCCAAAAATCTGTGTAAAGACTCAAAACAGCTAGATAAGCAACTCATGTGAAAGGAAAGGAAAAAAGAACGGTAGCTATGCACAATGCTGGATGATTTCAGAAAGTGCTCATAAAAATTATACTTCCTGAAGGCCAGAGACTCATTTTGAAGTACAAAAATTATATCTTGTTTGCAATGTTGGCTTTAGGAACCAAGATGAACAGAATGTCACCAAGTCTTCCTATACTCAGTTTGATTCAGAGAAAGTAGAGCTATACAAAAAATCACACCATTTAGCGGTATTTGAAGAAGTGGTCTCTTTCTACAGTAACTAAGAAGAGAAGCTTTGAGCTGTTAACCCTTTTGGTAGGAGCACTCTTTCTGCCGCGACACTCCCGCTGTACGAGGTGCCGCGCTAAAAACGTGCACATAGCACATGGTCAGTCCTCCTTTGTGTGAAGACTTTTCTAACCTTATAAAAGATCTATGCTTAACAAAACAATGCTTTTTTCCAAGTGTTGTTTGTAACTTTAATATTAAGAGATAGTTATATAAAATTCTATCAATTATATAAGTAAAATTTATAAAAATTATATACAGATGGATGCCGGATATATCCGGTGCTCGTCCACACAGGTCATCAGATGGGCGCCGGATATATCCAGCACCCGTACCGAAAGGGTTAAGCCTGCAAAATAACTTTAGCCTCTCCCATCCTCCATAGGAACTTCCCACAAATTGCTGATTCAAAAACATTCAACTAATAAATAATTACTTATTTACATAAAAACATTAGAAGGAAAAACTATAGAAAAAAAAAAGCAAAACTTATCCACAGATTAAAAAGTTCATAACAAAAACCATTGCCAAAGACAAGACAAAAATTTTACCCAAGCATTTTGCCATGAACTAAAAAACTTAGTAAAGCTGTCACATCAAAAATAGAAAACCGTGAAGCAGAAATACAAGAACTCAGGGAAAAAGTGATGAAGAAAAAAAAAGATAAAATACATGCTGGCAAAAACCTGGAAAGAAGAAAAACCAAAATCGCTATAGAGATGAAGGGAAACACAGAAGAACAGAGGTGAATAGAGGCTGCAGAAAACACACTAAGAAACACAGAAGATCGCAATTTTAAAAGCTAACTAAAATAAAATTGAAATAAAGGAAGAGTTAAGAAGGAGAATAGAGAAAAGAATGGGTGAAGATGATAAGCAAAGATGATCTTGTTAACTAGACAAGAGGTTCAGGCTGTAATAAAGAACCAAGTGCATTTATATGAGCAAAAGTTTTGCCACCTGAGAGACAACGATGCAGCTCACAGCCCAGACTGTGCTCTGGGTTCATGAAGGCAAAAACTGCAAAATGTAATTCTTCATACTAGTAAAGTCTTGCTGGTTAGGTTAACAGGGATTGGTTAGTTCCAATATGCAAATGAGGGGGAGAAAACTCTCAATACAAGGAGGAGGTCAAGTTCATATGTGTCCATGTAGCGGTTGTTCCAGGATATATATATGAACTGAGTTCAGCAACAGGTTTAGTTCCTTAATAGCAGCTCTGGGAACTGAGGCACAAGATGTGCAGAGGCCCCACTTCCCTAAGAGATCCTCACTGTATTGTCACTCTCTTTGCAATGTTTATCCTACCTTATTTTTTTTCCATTAACAATCTGAAATATAAACCCCGTAAGGAAGTACTGAAGGAAGATAATTAAAGCATGGAAAGAGCACGATCATTTCAAGAACTAATTCAGTAAAACTTTTCAAAAATAAAATTAGATTATTCCCCAAAAAGGAAATCCTAAGAATATTCCTAGAAAGTTTTAAAGAAATATTTAAACAAAAATCCTTTAGTCTATCAGGAAAAAGGACCAAGTCTCTTGTTAAAAAGAGACTATAACTGGCTAGCCTCACATTTTTTCCACAGCAACATTCAATGCCAACATACAGTGCAACAACAGTCATAAGATACTCCAAAAGAGAAACTAAGAACCAAAGTTTTTATACCCAGCCAAATTGGCCTTCAAATATAGACTTCAGGCTGTTTAAAATATACAATAACTCAAGGAATATTTTCCTTCTTGGGAAAACTACTAGCCAATGAACTTCAGCCAGCCAAGAGATAAATACGGTCACAATAAGTAGGAAAAAGAGCTGTGACCAAGCAAAAATAAACATAGGAATCGGCATAAGAAAATGAATGGAAATGTCACGTGCTCTAGGAACATGCACATGCTACAGCTAACAAAAACTGGAAGAATGTGACACATAGAGTCAATGAAGTTATGCGGTCTGCACAGTTCCCACTTGTGAGGGTATCAATGACCTTGACTCTGGCATGAACAGCCGCCCCCAGAGCTGTGCAGACACAATGTGCTCAGGCATAGGCAGCAGCCCTGATGAAAACCACCTCATTCAACGGATTTGTGATAGGTGATAGTCAAATGATATCATACTAGGCCATAAACCAAATTTCAGAAATACAAGCATTAACAATAAAATGGCAAACACTAAGTGTTAAAACGCTGATACTATCGCTTCAATTCCAGGGGTAAGAAAGATGAAAAGAAGATGCAAGGATAAAAAAAAAAAAGGTTAATGTTAACACTGAGCAAAACAGGCCAGTAATAAAAGACTGTGTAAACTCATGGACAATTTTAAAATGCTATATAAAGTTATCATTTAAAAGGTAAAGCTGAGCAATTGTCCAAACAGCTACTAGAAAAATTGTTCACAAACAAATGAGGCCATAGTGAAAAACTTCTGAAAATGTATAAACACACAAATCCTAACATAAGACAGATGAAAGGCCAAGCAGAACTATTTTCTCAGTACATGTAAATGTGAAATAACAAGTGTTATATGTATAGCGTATACATAAATAAACCATTCAGCCCTGGCTGAAGGACACGAGAGAGAATGGGATCAGAGACCGCCAGCCAGTACAGCTGTGTGCGGAGTGTGTAGCCCTTTCCTTTCCCTTCCCTTCCCAGTGCAACAACCATTTACCTAGTAGAAATTATAAAACTCAAACGTTTAAAGCCTCTGGAAATTGACCTAAGGGCATAAAGCAAATCAGTAAGCATATACTCAAGAAAACCTCCTAAATGTCTAAAAGAACAGTGGGAGTCTGTGAGATTTGAGCCAGAACTTTCTCCCATTCTTTCCTCACATATTACAGAATGTCTGCTCATACTGAGGCCAAGGAAATGGGAGCTCGGATGTCCCCAGAATACAGGTTGCCAGCATCTCCCATCCCCACCACCAGCCCTCCAAGTTAAGGAGATCAATATGGTTGGTATCTCAGATCATGGGAAAAGATGGGAGATGTCAATAAAGGGGGTTTTGACAGCTAGGTTAATATATAAAAAAAATTAAGTGAGATTCATTTCTCACACTACATACCAGAAGAAATTCCAAATGTTAAAAAATTTAAATATATATAAAAATAAAACCATAAAAGTAGATAATATGGAGGAATATCTTTAAAACCTAGAAGTAGTAAGGCCTTTCTAAAGATTTTGAAAACTCAAAATCCATGACATATGAACAACTTGCTGCAAAAAGATAAAAAATTCTATATGACAAAAAATGATAAAATTAAAAGATACATGAGAAATTGGGGAACACATTGGTAGCTGTATCGCAGATCAAGGGTTAATCTCTATTATATAGGAAGCTCTTAGAAATCAATAAGGGAAAAATTAACAACAATAAAGGTCCAAAGATATAAACAGACAGTTCTCAGAAAAATTCAAATGACTCTTTGACAGATGTCAACTTCAGTTATAAAATGAGAGATGCAAACTAAATTACCCTGAAATAACATTTTTCACCTTTTAGACTGGGAAAAACTCAGAGTTTTATAACATGTGCCGTTGCGGTGCTGTGGAAGGTAAAATTTTACTATCTCTAGGGAGGGCAAAGAGCATCTATCAAAGTTACAAATACACATAATCTTTGAAAAAACAATTTCACTTTTAGGTTTATACAATAGATATAATTACTCAAATATGTACAAAATGATGCATGTGTAACTGTGTTCATTGAAGCATTATTAGCAAAAGACTGGAAATTCACTTTGCTATGTTTCAGTAGGAGACTGAGTAAATCATAGTATATCATTTCAATGGAATGTTATGCAGTCACGAAAAATATTTCATTAACTCTGTGTACTGACTGACTTGGAATACTGTTTAGAGAAAAAGCAAGGTTTAAAAAACATATTTAATATACCCCCTTTTACATAAAAAGTGAGAACTTAAAGATATATACAAATTTTGGAAGGCTGCACATGGAGCTAATGAAAATAGCCTAATGGTGTAGGACAGGGAAAGTGGATGGGGGCCAAATGTGAGATCAGGAGGAAAAATTTTCAATATATACTAGTTCATTGTTTTTAATATTAAGCCATGTGTACCAATTTCCTTCTAAAATATATCAAATTTTAAAATGAAAAAATAATAATTACATAGGTCAAAAAAGTCATCTTTCTGGCCCAGTCTCCATCCTCTCCTTTGAAGCTCTCTAGAAAAATATACCTACAGGGAACAATTGCAAAAATAAAAATAAAAAATAAAATTAAAAAGCAACATTTATTACTAGTTGAGTGAGATTTTGGCCCCAAACTCCAGAGGCAGAACCCCCTGGAGAATGTTCAGCCTTGTGTAGAGACCTAAATGGACTCCATTCTCCTGACAGCAAATCAGAGTCTCAGAGTTAACACACCCACGAGGGCCAGAGAAAGAGAATGAGGATGCAAGGAGAGAACGGACTACTTTTTCTCCAAACCCAGGCCTTCCCCAGTCCGACAGCAGCTGAGAGCCAGGCCTCCAGGCAGCCAGACGAGGGCACAGGTGCATCACAGAACTGGAACAGTAGAGTTTGTTTAGGGGAAATAGACATTATTGTCCTTGATCAACACTCAGAGACACGAGGCTAGAGGAGGAGCCCTGTGCTCCCCTGAGAAGCTAACTGGATGTTTTCCAAGAGTAAGTTCAGGAGTTTACCAGTTATTAAATTAAACCTGTGGAAAAAATGGGTTTAGTGTTTTCTGTCAATAAATATTTATGCATACATAATCTACACAAATTGACTTCACAATGTGCATACATTTCTTGCAACTTGAAAAAATCTAACGTTAACCCAAGTAGAAATGCAATTATAGATAATACAATACACACAGTTATAGCTTAAATTTTAAATGAAGTGCTTTTGCATGCTGGGGTGGACACGAGCTATGCAGGCCCTGGAGACATGTCTATTCAATCACTTGTATATCATTATATGGTAGTTTTCCAGTGAAACTAGAAGGTATTCACCTACGGTCATGGATTTTCTAATCTGTTTGATCAATTTTGCCATGAGAGGTTCAGACATTGAATATTTCCATGTGTGGCTCTTTGATTTGGTTCACAATTCACGTGACTTAGAGGTTTAAAGGCAGTGTAATAATTTATATAAAACTCAATTACCTAAAGTCTTTGGAATATGAGGGTTCTGCCCAGCCAAAAATTCTAGATAACTGAGTTGGTCATCGTTATGGATATTAGATTAAGTATAATAGATATTACCAGTATATCCATAAATACACAATAGCTACAAAAGGCCTGTGTAAGTGTTTGGTTATTTGCATTGCATAGCTTTTTTACCTATTTCCCGTTTTTCTCTCCCCTTCATTGCTGTTAGTGCCTCTAATTTCTCCCTGTTTCTAATTTTCTCAATTTACATCTCCTATCTTCTTAGAAATCATATACTAAAGCTTCTTTAAATAATATGTAACCTAAGATTAGGCTTTGAAATAAGAGCTCAGGGAATCTCTTGAAGCCAAAGGCCAAGAAAGTAATGTAGGCACTTAGAGACATCAGCTATGGCTGTGTCCAGGGCTTCGTGCTTACTGCTTTGGGCTACATCTACTACAAGAGTGTACTAACATCTGCGTTTGGGCTAGAGTAGGCATCACCTTGTAAGAAACACCTATTCTATTTTACCTATACCTTTCTTTTTGTGTAAAAAGAAGTTTTATTAAAAGTCATATAAAATCACAAGATAACAATATTGCTTAAGCAAAGAAAAATGAGGAAGATAAGGTAAAGGAACAAAAAGAGAGTCAAGTTTAAGATCCATCACACAATGCATGCCAACCAATTTACTGTACAGGGTGGGCAAAAGCAAGTTTATAGTTGTCCGTATGGCAACAGTACAATAACTAATAAATAATAACACAAGAATAAACTCTGTGTTTGGGTACTCACAACTGGAAATCTACTTTCGCCCCAACTTCTTGTGGCTGGAAATGAGCAAAATTTTGGTTTTATGTTCTGTAGTCAGTCCAAAAAGCAAGTTTTCCTTGGTTCCTTGTCAAAAAGTCACTGTGAAATGTAAAATAAGACCCTCAACAACTTTGCAAGAGACAAAGGTGAATTTCACTGGACTGTTTCTATAAAACTCTACAACACAAGTCAACAGCACGATTCAATGGGAAAAAACTTCTACGGAGAAAAGAAATACTTCTAGCTCATTGAAACACATTAACACACAGTAACAGCTAACTGTCTGTGGCTGCTCCTGGTGGTCTGATGGCAGTGTCTGTGACAGTGTCAGGTAGCCACTTGGTCAGTTCTCAGTGGACAGTGTGAGCCTACTTAGCCCCTGAAATCACGGAAGAGTGCTTGACTGGTCCTGCCAAAATCCCACCAGTCTGTCCAGATCCCTTAATACTTCAGACTAGTCTTGATTGAAGCCAAGGAAATACCACAGTGGCAAACGTCATTGTTATTCCAAATATTCACTTAAAATATGGTCGCTCACTACTGGCTGGGCTTTAAAACAGGGGGAGTAGAGACAAATTAATTGAAACAAAATGTTCATTAAAGACATCGCTGCCAGTAGTTGACAGTGAAGGTGCAGAGCAACCTGGATAAAATATCGGCTTATTGCTAACAGCAAAATCCAACATTAAGAGGGGAAAAATGTAAAAGAAACATCAACATATGAATATAGTACTATACTACTCTTTTTTTTTCACCTGTGAAAGCAAGCCAAATGTCCACACTGACTCCTTAACTTTACTTTCTATATAAACAAGCAGCATTAGCATTTTCCCAGAGGAAAGGGTAGAAAGTTTTTCATAATGAGGTAAGATTTGGAATTAAAAACACAAACAGCATTGTGCTTGAACAAAGCCAGATTATCTCATGCAAACAGAGGATCAATTGTCAGCTGAGTGAAAAGATGATCAAATCTTTAATGTCCAGGGGCCTGGGAGGACAACTACTACATTGGAAGTTCTTATGCATCCATTTTCCTGTGTGTTAGAGGAGGGAACGATTTAACCTCGACACCCAGAGATCTGCGCACACAAATTCCTAGCACTCGTTTAGCTCTGAACCTCCTGAAAGGAGAGATGGCTTTCACTTATTAATTGAATTTTTAACTATATACTTGAAGAGTGAAGTATTAAAGATTTATTGAGCTTAGCAGTTCTATAGAAAGACTGCCAGACTCAAAACTCTTAGAATGTAAACCACTAAAATACTAACTTTGGCACCAAAACCATGTCAATGAGTAATGATGTACTTAGAAAATACTTTTTTGATGAAGATGATAAAGCATCAGTACTCTTGCTGGGAAGAGACAGAAACCCAAGTCAAATCAGCTATCTCAGAAAAGGAATTGGCAGCTCCCCTAACCAAACTTCAGGAAGATCGTGGGCAAAGCTGGACCATAAGTGAGGGCCTGGGCCTGAAAGGGGCTAGGATTTTATATCTCTAGGTCTTTCATTCCCACTTCCTCTGTGGGTTGACTATAACCTTCTCAACCTGAAATCCACTTCTGCATAGCAGCAAATACAAATCCAGAGACTCTCTACCAGCATCTCTCTAAGCTTAGAGGAAACTGTTCTCTTTTGCTTCTTATTGTGTTTTGGTCCAGCTGAGTCACCTACTCACTCTCAGACATATCCTGTAGCCCAGGTGTGATGTTTTGTCTTCAGCCAAGGTGGTCTCATGTGCCTACCCTTAAAGCAGGGGTGTCAAACTCATTTTCACCAGGGACCACATTTGCCTTCGCAGTTGCCTTCAAAGGGCTGAATGTAATTTAGGACTGTATAAATGTAACTACTCCTTAACAGTTAAGTGAGAGCTCGGCACCGCCGCCGGGTAGAAACAAGGTGCCAGGTCAGATAAAACAAGGTGGAGGGCCGGATTTGGCGCACAGGCCTTGTGTTTGCCACCTGTGCCTTAAACTAAGGGCCAGAGATCCATGACTGAACTGAGGGAAGAGAAGTATTTCCTGCAAAAGAAGGAACAGACTGAACTACAGAAATAGGGAGAAGAAATAAATCAAATAAACCACCCACAGGAAAATTTCTTTTGCTCTGTGGAGCACGGTCACTTCAGGTCATGCAGAAGTTGTCTACAGAATGTACAGTTGCTTCAGAACACTAGATGCATTATCTAATTAAGGCTCTAACTTTAAAATCCCCTAACACCAAGGCATAATGGAAGTCCTGAAAAACCTGGAAATCAGTGATAGATATTTGAATCATTTGACTTTGAACCCATTCTTGAAAAATTCATCGCCTTCAGCCTAGCACCTATAGGCATGCAGGAAAATTTCCCTGCACACCAGCACCAATGCTATAGCAGCCCTTGTCAGGAATTTTAGGAATGCCCCTCTTTTTCCTGAGATGCAAAGGATCTCCAGGCCCACTTCGTCAGAAAGGACAATGTGTTATGTCAGATTCATGGCTGGGTGCAGTTGAGATAGGTAAATATAGGATGAAAGTAGGAGATAGTTCTTATTTACAAATGTATGTTCTTTATTCTCCAAAGTCTGGGTTCACGCCTCTCAGTTCATTTCTTTGTACAAAAATCTCACTGATCATGAGTGGAGTTATCCATTGCATTGATGTCATAATTCTATTGACTTTAACCTGATTAAGTAAACACTTATCAAGAAAAACTGGAGAAAATATGCTTCAGAAAAGAATTCACTATGCCTGCAATGTGTACGGAACTGGTTCTATTTTAGACACAATATAGTTAAAGGATTGTGTGTATAAAGCTATGATGTATCTCCGCATCGAATATAGATTTAGTTCCTCACCCATTTCTCTCTACGGTTCTTTCCTTTGATGCTGTCATTGCAGAATTAATATTTTTGTCATCATGAGAGAATTACAATTCAGCACTAAATCAAAACTCCAATCTTATTCCATCACATTTTGAAGTATGTGCTCAGAGGCACTTTGAAGGGAAGCAGAAATGACAACACTCTGATTAACCTTGGTAATATTCTGAAGAGATTGTTTTGGTAACCAGTTTATTAGCATTGAGTTCCTAGGTGACCAGTTGCACAGAACTGCACTTATGTTACTGAATGAAAACTGACTTGGGCCCTGGCTGGTGTGGCTCAGTGGATTGAGTGCGAGCCTGTAAACCAAAGGGTTGCTGGTTCGATTCCCAGTCAGGGTACATGCCTGGGCTGTGAGCTGGGTCCCCTGTTGGCAGCACATGAGAGGCAACCACACATTGATGTCTCTCTCCCTCTCTTTCCCCCCTCCCTTTCCCTCTCTCTAAAAATAAATAAATAAAATATTTTTAAACATTTTTTTAAAAATTGACTTGAGGCCTTTGGTCGTTGGGGGTAACAGTAGTGCTGGAGGAATGAGGTCCGATTCCGAGATCGAGTCTACAAAGAGCACAGTGGTGACTGTACTTTCCATGCCACCATTTCTACCTCAGGTCAGCTGTGATTCTCATACAACAAAACCTGCCTTGAAGGGAACATCGAATCGGAGCTACTGTATCTTTATTCCAAGTTCTCTGAATTCACTGAGATTTGTGAATATGCATTTTATTCTATCAAATAAATCCCATTTCATTCTTTAAACAATTTCAGCAGCACTTTGTAGATAAAACTAAAAATTTGCATAATTACTTCATTTGAAATTATCAAATTACTGAGGCTTCAAAATTGATGAAAATGATTTTCACTGAACTCT
>VMDR010013385.1:0-25056 GCA_007922815.1 Macrotus californicus | reverse complement strand
ATAAAAGTTGTATTTTTACTAGATAATTGAAGATGCCTACTTTGAAATCCTCTTGTTCCCATGTATTCATTCACCTATCCTCAGTTCATGCTATTTCATCAAAGTAAGATATTTTCAGAAAAAACTTATTTTAAACAATTTAAAAACTAAAACATCTTCAACTTGAAACAATATATATTACAATATTTTTTGCTTTACTCCATTTTATTAATCAACACTCACAAATATCCATATCGTACCAAATCACTATTGGGAAAAATCTCCACTATTAAATTTATTTTCAGTTGGAATACTTGAAATAACTGTTGACTTTAAATAAACAGCTGACATTTTCATTTATGTACCCCATCTTACAAGTCATGACGGCTCGTAACATGCAGTGACATCGTCAAAAGTAAACATGTTAGCGACTTCCAGAATAAAATTTCTGGAGCCTTCTGGAGTAACAAACTGCTAAGCAAAGGAAGTTAAAATTTTTTTATTCCATGCAGCAATAATTATTACAGTTTCTTTTTGTTATTCATACTGCCCGTTACTCCCCCCCAAAAAAGAATTTAAAAAACATTTCACATGTTTGTGATGTGCAAATTAAATATTCCCTTATTCTACCACTTTATATATGAGAGTAGTATTTATTTGGAAACTGGATAGGTGGGGCATTATATTTTAAAAACAAGTTAAGTCTAATGCTTTTTAAATTAGTGAATCTATCAGTCTAACAGGCAATTCTAAGATTCTATTTAAATGCCACCTAATTATTTACCAATAGTAACTCAGAGCAACATAAAATGAAACAGTAGTAATGAATTACAATTCCCGGGACTCTGTTCCAGACTCTTCTGATAATAAAGACAATCAACTAACCAAAAAATCATCTCAGAAAACTGCACTTTACAATGAACAATTTCAGGTTATCACAATGTAAACCACTCCTACACCATTAGATGAAAAGACTTTCTATAAGGTGGATATTGGGGTTAGAAATGTGTTTTTCACGGCTGATAGTACAGTGATTCTGAAACTGTTCTTCAAAGATGGCCACCTGACTTATTACAAGTCAGAACTGATTCATTCATTCTGCAACTTCTCATATCAGTATTTGTCTAGTTCCCGTTCGCTGAAGGCTGCAGTCACCAAGGATAAAATAGAAAGTACCTTGAAAAAAATGACTGTTTTCCAAAAACTGGATGCCTCCACATAAACTGAATCAACTGGAACTGTGGTGATACACTGTGAACATTTACAAACCTACATAATGACTTAACATAGGGAAGAAAGTCATTTCTCTATATCAGAATTCAGCAGAACAAAATATATACTACATGAGAGTCCAATCTGCACTGTAAAGTATGATTACTCATAACACAAACTATGAAGCAATAATCTAGATCTGCGATTTGCAGGTGAGAGAGGGATGCTCACTTAATAGGCACATCAGTCCCAGGCTCACTGCTCTGCCCTGTCCTCCACCTTTGTCTTCGCCGCTAGTGAAGGATGACACAATCATAATGGAAGTGGGATAGAGAGAATGTCTGAAAAGCACTGACCCGGAAATGGAAATTTATATACAGTTCACCATATGTATATATTTATGAATTAAAACAGTCACATGATCAAGAATAAACCTGATTTTTTAAAAAGCAATACCTATGAGGGGAGCTTATGAATTATGCTAGCCTTCACTTCCACTTCAAACAGAATAGTGTATAAATTACTCTATTTAACAACTAAGATCTTAGATAAATTTCAATGTATATGATTTTTAATGCAGTGCTAGGCTCCTAATAAAGTTACGGATCTCTCCAAGGATCAAGAAAAAGGAGAGATGAGAAGGAACAGTTAACCACATAATGAATGGGAGCTGATAGCAAGAACCAAATTTCAAAGTCAGAGCTTTCCTGCAGGCAAACACCTGTAAGAATTCTTGAATCCTTAAGTCTAGGGTTGATTGGCAGGGTGCTGTGGGCATGCTGCCCAGTGGAGCAGCTAATTCTGAGCCATCTGCTCAGGTGAGTTATTGAAGGGTCTAACAACACCCCAAATCTCTAATACGCCTTAACTTCCAATATAAAACAGCAAATCCTCTTCAAAGACAAGAAACTCTGAGAAAGTATTGGCTTTTTAAGAAACACATTGAATCTATAATTTACTGAGTACTTACAAAGAAATTTTTCTCAGTATCTCCTATAATACCACCCAACAAAAACTCAACAAAAAGATGAAATGAATGATTCCTGTTTTTCAGACGAGAAAACTGAAACACAGAGAGTTTATGTAACTTATCCAAAGACACAAAGCTGATCACTGGAGGAGGTGAGAGGAATGCCCAGGCAGCCCAATTCCAAAGCAATATCCTTATCTACCACCTTATTCTGCACCAGTACTTGCACAAACAATAGTTGTAATAAACATTTTTATGTGGTTACTGTGTGCCTAGCATTGTTGCAAGCCACTTAGATGCATTAACTAGTTTAATTCTCACACCAACCCAACGAAGTTTACAGATGAGGGAACAGCCAATCCCACTGTTGAACTATCTATAAATTCAGTTTCTCAAACAAAATAAAGCTAATCATTGAATCAAATGTCTACTTTCTTTTTTCAACAGAGCAGACACAAATCTGAAGTGTGTACAATGCCTGGACCTAAGTCATACCCAAACTTTCGAAGTCTTAGAATCAATCCAGCTTCCAAAAGACAAATTAGGCAAATGGTAAAAAATCTCCCAGAGGTGTCCAACCTTTTGGTGTCTCTGGGCTACACTGGAAGAAGACTTTTCTTGGGCCACACATTAAATACACAAACACTAATGAAAACTGATGAGCAAAAAACAGGTTTTAAGTAAATTTACGATTTTGTGTTGGGCCACATTCATAGCTGTCCTGGCCGCATGCAGCCTGCAGGCTGAAAACCCCTACTAGACCTTTCAATGGCATTCAATACACAAGTTAAGCTGCAAGGTTTTATATGTCAATCCCCAAGACTGGTCCTTTGCAAACTACATTTCATTGAATCTTCACAACAATTCATTACTGAAGAGCTTCTTGCTGAAAAAAAAATCTGTCATTTTTAACATATCGACCTTCCATCTACTCTTTCCCTCTTGATTGCCAATATAAAGATTATCTGCTAATTGATAAAGTAACTAATAACTACCTAGGGGCACCCCCAAAGGCATAAATGCAAGATTCTTTAAATATACTTCATAGGATGCATAGCAACTACTCTAAAATATGTGCAGTTGATATAGTATGATTCTAAATTATCTTCTCTCAAAGAAAATTTTATATAGCTAATTGTATTAAACAACGAACTGAGTGTGAAATAGCTAATATCAATTTTAAAAGCAAAACCCCCTCCACCCAAATCTATCTTGCTTATTACAGAAGTAATCTGTAGTTATACAAAAAGAAATTAGTGGCAATTTCATAGCCAAATAAGAAGGTTTTATCTTCTTTTCTCCTCCACTTTTTTTCCCAAGGGCCACCCTTTTCCCCCTCACACCCATCAGAATGACTAACAGCAAATATCAAGTACTGGTGAGGATGTGGAGAATGTGGAACCCTGTGTACTGTTGGTGGTGATGTAAAATGGAATACCACTACGGAAAACTGTATGGAAATTCATCAAAAAAATTCAACAGAATTATCACATGACCCAGATGAGTCCAATCTAATTAGCAAACCAACACACATATCTGTTCATTTACTTTCTTTCTTTTTCACTAGACGTGACCAGCATAAGAATTTCCTGAACTACTGAACCACTCTGACCGCACTACGTGGTTGGGAAGCGGTCAGTGTGCAGGAACACAGGCACGTGCCGGGTGCAGGGAGCAGCCACTTGTTCATTTTGCTGTTAGAAACAGAGAGGATGGAATTGCTGGTAGTTTTCTTTAGAAAAAAATTGTTTTCAAATTTCTGTAGTAAGTATATATTACTTTCAAAATATGAAAATTGTAAACATAGGGCCTTATCTATAGTGGAAAGTGAATAAATAATTCAGAAATCAATGAAATTGAAAATATAAATGTCCTAAAAGCTTGGTGAGTTCTTTTAACGATCTGGAAAAAACAGAGAAGCACACAAAATTAACTCTGATTGTCTACCACAAAACTATTTTATCTACAATTATGCCTGATAGCAATTGAAAGTTTTTTTAAGGCCTTTAAAATGAATCATTCCTCTAGAAATTAGACTCACATGATCTTTAAATGATGGTGAAAAAGAACAGCTTTATACAGCACGTTGAAGAGTGTATATGGTTCTAATGAGATCAGCTTTGCTTTGAATTTTTAGCTCCACTACTTCCTAACAGGGTGACCTTTGGGAAAGTTACTTAGCCTCTCTACCAATTTTTACAGCAATGAAATGAGAATATTGTCAAGTTCTTAGGATCACTGTAAGAATTAAAGGAAAACAGGCACAAAACTTCACATATAGGAGCTATTAAATGTGAGTGATGATATAATCTTCAAATGAAAAAACACTATCCCAATAAGGAAGATCCAAGGCAATCAGCCCTAAGGTCTTCCGCCACACAAATGCACCTTTTCTGTTACATCTATAACACACAACGGGTTTTACGGGGGACCTAGATTTTATATCTGAGCATTTTTCACTTCTCAGGTAATTAAACACCATCCAAAGATCCAAAGTGTTAAACCAGTATAGGTATAATTCTGCCAGAATTACTTAAAACAGTTCAAGAAAGTATTTTAGTAAAAAAAGTTTTAAAATTTGAGAATGAGCAAAGCAACACATCTTCTAAAATCATTCCTTACAAGATAACATATTTTATTATCTGAAACTGTTACTAAAAAAATAGAAGCAATAGAGGAGCCAAGAGAATTTTACTAAGGCATCAGAACCAGGGAACACTGTAAAGGAAGCTCCAGAATAAAAAAAAATTAATATTAAGAGCGTGGAGAAACAAACTGACTACTCCATCATATCATAAAGTTACACCAAAGGTACTTCAATCCCTAAAATGTTATGACTCTATGACTTTTGTCCTACATACCATGTAATTTAGAAAGAGGACCACCACAACAAACGGGCCAAGTTAATGCTGTAATGCTGTGGTGCAGATGGTCCGCAGCTCTCCTTCTAGTGATCTCGCCTACAGAAAACCACGTACAAGCACTCAAGAGAATACCTCTCATTACAGTACTGACACATAGCAACTTAGTGTCCATTAACAAAGGAACAAATAAAATCTGGCATATCCATACCTGAAGTATCATACAGCAGCTAAAAGGAATGAACTAGATTTGTATAGGAACTGATTCAAATTGATGGCAACTTAACTGCATAAAGCAAACAAGTAACAACGATACACCAGCACTGTTTATGCAGCATGACACAACTATAAAAAAACCTCTGTGTGTGTGTGTGTGTGTGTGTGTGTGTGTGTGTGCCTAGAAGGATTCCAAGTCCGTACCAGATGGGCCAAGAGGACTTTAGTTTTATCTGTAATGCTCTGACGTTTTAAAGGGAGGCTGTATTTATATACTACTTGTTCAATTAAACTATTGGGGTGGCCAAAAAGTTAGTTTGGCTTTTCCCGTAAGATGGCTGTAGCAGCACTTAGTTGTCCTTAACTTTATTCCAAGCAATTTTGTTAGACTGTATTGTGACAGCTGTCATTTCAAGCATGCATTTTTAAAAAAACTTATCAAAATTGGTGAATTTTTGTGTAGCCATTTTAATGTTGAAGATGGAAGAAAATATGCAACATTTTTGGCATATTATACTTTATTATTTCGAGAAAGGTAAAAACACAATTGAAACACACACACACACACACACACACAAAACATTTGTGCAGTGTATGGAGTAGGTGCTGTGACTAATTGAACGTGTCAAAAGTGGTCTGCGAAGTCCCATGCTGGGGCCTTCTCGCTGGACAACGATGCTCCATGGTCCAGCAGACCAGCTGGAGTGGACAGCGATCAAGTCAAGACATTAACTGAGAACAATCAACGTTCTACCACTTGGGAGACAGCTGACATACTCAAAATATCCAAATCAATGAAGTTATTGGTGAAAATAAAAAATGTGTCTTTTATCTTCAGAAAAAATGAAATGGGCTTTTCGGACAATACTTTAAAAAAGAGCTTAATGTATTTGATTATAAATATAAAATTCTTTCTTTTCCTTTATGGCCAAATGAGATGTTTACATCTATAAATTGTTGGACAAAATAATGACAACTGATGTAAAATAAAATATTATAACATCTTTTAAAATGTTAACAGAAAGTGCCAACAGTTGATTTACATTAAAAAGGAATCCACTTGTTCAAATACAATTCAGGGACACGAATCCTAACAAGATAATAAGTTAAAAGCCACTGTGAAAATCACACAGACTGACAAACGTCTCTCACTTCAATTCAAACAGTATTTCAAAATTAAGTAATCCAACTACACTTCTGATCATATTATTTATTTACACCTGTTCAATTCTAAATGAATGTGACACATTGCCTCTAGTTTATACAGGCACATGGGAAATTCAAGGAAGAAAATATATGAACTAAAAAGGAAGCAAATAGCTCCTGAGTACTTCAGTCCTGCATCCGGCAAGAAATAGACCTTCTGTTGATGTTTATGGAATCAAAAACTAAAAAAATATCCTCTTAAGATATAAGGTGGTTTAAATCAGAAAAAATCGTTCACAGACATCACTGAGCTCAGAGTTATTTGGCTCTAGAAGTGACAAAAGTGAAATATCTAATTATATTCCTTTTCTGTCTTTAACCAGAAGATATAGCACAAGCCTTCCTTCCTGACACATTGGTTATTAGGAAAGTCATGTACAGTTACCTTCCTAAATCAAATAATTTATGTCATCCTAAAATATATAAATGTCATTCATTCTGCAATATTATGGATGGAGGACAAGGCCTTTCTCTGAGCACGAATCAGCTGGCTGAAGAATTGCTTTTCTTCCAAAAACCACAGATGTAATTGTCTGTAATCTCCATAAAGAACAGTGAAAACTTTAAACAGTTATGCTAATTCAACAGAGAATCTGTCTGATTTTAATGATTCTCTCCTAAATCTTTTACATTCATTTTGCCTACAGTTAATTCAAGAGCAATCTTCTTCAAGTGACACCTTTATTGAATCTCTCCAAAGCACTCAGAGTTTCATGGAAATCTCTCTTCGTGTTATTACTTTTCTTTCCTCAAATTCCTACAATAGATTACATTACATAATTACAGCAACCAGCACAATGCCATGAACAGACTCAGGGACACACCTAAATAACTTGGTAAACCGAGAGCCCAACAGGTGACAGCAGGAAACGAGGTCATCCTAAAAGTCACCCACCTCCTGTGAGCATGGTGTGATTTACAGAAGGTTCTGAGAAGGTTGGGTGCCCAGCAGTTAACTGGATAAATGTGAGAAGTGGAAGCACCTTGGGACAGCATCTCTATACTGCACCTCATGCAAATGTAAGATTGCATTTAGTAATCACCAGATTTGTTCTTCAGTCTGCACACAGTAAGGAATACAACCCTTTAAGACCCAGATTGCACCCACTGGTTTCACGAACACTGAATAACTTCCCAGTGCCAGAACCAGGTGTAGGGAGACAAATAATGAGTGATGCAGTTCCTCGGCCTTGGCAGTGTTGAAATTTGAGGCCACAAAGAGTGAGGGTTGTCCTGACCATTTGTAGGATTAAACATGCTACTACCCACTAGATGCCAGTCTCACCTTCCTGGAGCTGGGACAACTAAAAACGTCTCCAGACATGCTAAATGTCCACTAGGGGGCAAAACCGCTCCCGGTTGTGAACCACAAAGCTAAGGTGGACCAGGAACTTTCTGGGTCTAGAAAACT
Organism: Macrotus californicus; assembly: GCA_007922815.1. Lineage (NCBI taxonomy): Eukaryota > Metazoa > Chordata > Mammalia > Chiroptera > Phyllostomidae > Macrotus > Macrotus californicus. The sequence continues at coordinate 17,201 of VMDR010013385.1, read as the reverse complement.
TTGTTTGGGATTCACAGAATTTCAAATTTTGACATCAAACATCTTTGTGTCCTGGTCTGAATTCAGAGAGGTAACCTGTCAACAGCCAGAGCTGGCTACATAATTCACAGGGTGGAAGGCAAAATGAACATATGGGACCCTTATTCAAACACCATTAAAAATTTCAACACAGCAGAGCAGTAAACCCAGCACAGGGTCCTTCTAAGTTCAGGGTCCTGAGCAACTACAGAAGGTGCACGCCCAGGAAATCAGCCCTGCCACGGGTGCCTAATCAAGCGCAGGGCAGGAGTTACAACCTGAGCTTCCTGTGCTCCTTCCACTAAACTCAGACTCACATTAATATCTATTACATGTCAGTGAGCCAGTGGGGTTTTAATATTTCAGGTTTCTAATTTGTCCTTTCCCCCCCAGGACTGTAGTTTGTCTTTCTCACACTTTTTCACTAATATTCTCTATACTTAGCCAAAATGTTGGACATAATAGTGAATTAACTTCTCACCTCATTTTTTGTTTAAAAACCTCACCTTTTTTTTTAAAAAACCATGTCTTTCAACACAAACCTACTAAATTAGATTGACATTTCAAATTATAAGACCATGAAATCACTCATGTTTCATTGGAACAAATGAAAAAGCGTTTATTGCAGTTTATTAATAGCATCTGTCTCCTGCTTTTGAATGCTAGAGAAGACATCGATGATGTTCTTTTGCCATTTGGGAACAGCTTCTCTTTCCTCAAAAATTATCTTTGGCAATGAATTAATTCCTTAAACTATCCTTGCATTTGGCAGGTGTTCTGACTCCATCTGTGGAAATCAGCATTGTTTCTGATATGATCAAGGAAGATATAAACACTTACCATAAAATATCAAAATGTGGGTTGCTTAAAGATGTGAAGTTTATGTCTATTGCCTGTGAGTGACCACAGTGAACCTAAAATCTAGCTTTGATATCATCAGTTTGGTTTTACCTGCTCAAGATCATTAGGACGAAACCTGACTCTGCCTTTTCTTTCTTTTCCTTTGTTTTTTTTTAAACATTATTCCCAATGTAAACAAGCAAGTGATGATATCTATGTCACAGATAAGGTTGCTTCCAAAACATAAGTGGTCAGTTGGTTAGTACTTTGGTCAGTAATGTTCAAAGCCAAAAAACTGAAAGCTTCCAACAAGTGTCTGGGATCCAATTTTACCATAGCAGAATATAAAAGTGTCACAGGAAGTCACACATCAGCAGTCAGAGACAGTGTGCCTCCGAAACGGGGACTCAATGACAATGCTCTAAGAAGCACTCGCTGGAGAACATTTGACAGGTGTCACTTCCAATTCTTTGCTTCTCAATGTCTAAGTTCAAAGGTGTTGGTTAGAAAATTCCCATCCAAAGATATTTCTATGATTCTTCGGACATAAGGAGAAACAAACAAAAATGCAGTGGCAGTTACAATAAAAAATGTTCTTAAAATTTGTATAATCAAAAGATACATACAAAGGATAGCTTTTAAGAAACCATGTGCAATGAGGGTAGTCCAAATCATCAAGTGGTGTTACTAAATAATGGGGTGAGGAGGAGGAGCAAAATGAACTCTTTTCTACAAAGGATGGTCTAAAATTTACAGTAGGCTGGGAAAAAGATGGATTAATGCACTTGAAGAGCAGAAGACCTTGTTTACTACCCTCTTCCCCACACCTCAAATGTAGGCAATCAAGAGATATTTATTGAGTGAATGAAATAGGTTATCGCCTCCAATAAGGAGAGGAAAACAACATGTGTTTTTCATGAAATATAGCAGAATAAACTGGCCCAGAGTGGATTAAAATATGACTTCTCATTCCTTACAAAAAACCTACTTTTAAAAATGCAAGAGGCACCCTGGCTGGTGTGGCTCAGCTGGTTGGAGCATTGTTACAACAACCGAAAGGTTGCAGGTTTGATCCCTGGTCCAGGCATGCGCGGATCCCCTATCCAGATGCACACAGGAGGCAACCTGCGCGGATCCCCTATCCAGATGCACACAGAAGGCAACCAATCGATGTTTCTCTCTCCCCCTTCCTCTCACTGTAAAAGCAATGAAAACATGTCCTTGGGTGAGGATCAAAAAAAATTTTTTAAATGCAAAAGGTGTGCAAGTTAATTACTTTCAGCACACACTTGGTTACTTGCTGGTATGCTAAACCTCAATAGTAATGGCTCTTTTACAGAGTTTATAACATGCCAGGTGCTGTTCTCACAGCTTTACACATTAAATCATGCAGTCTTCAAAGTAATTTTTTGAGACAGTGGAAACTGTAGCACAGAAAGGTCTGTTTCTGGAGAGGTCTGCCTGTTTACTACACCACACAAATAAAGAGAAGTACAGGAACAAAAAACCTGTATCACAGAAAACATTGCTTTCCTATTTTATTCATAATAAGAATGTCACAATCACACAAATCTAGGAACAGACTAAACTCTTTTCTTTATTGCCAATAAAATTTAAGGTTATCCTTTGCCAAAGTTTATAGCAAATAAGATTAATAGTGTGTTTTCCAAAGTAGGGGAGGAGCTGAAGATCCTTTTGCTTGTTTTTTATTACGGTCTATGATTTCCTTTGCTTATTTTAACATATCTTTTAAACAGTCCTTCCTACACTCTCCCAAAATGAATTATAGCAAGAATTTGTGCATTTTATCCTCAGCTCTGACTCCCAGGAGCTATTTTTTCATTGTAACTTATTCTCTGAAAGGGAGCACTATAAACAAATACTGAGACTACTCCAGAATGCTCTGGTACTTTCCAAGACGTACATTGAATGAGATCAGCAGGACCTCCTGGTTGGTCTCTGCTTGGTCTCAGATCTACAGTCTTAGGTGACTGCTTAACCTTACATGTGCAGGATGCTTAACAAAAGAGAGTATTATATGAGAATATGACATTTCAAGAAAATATCTTCTCTTTTTAGGCTTTAACTACAGAATTAAGAAAACCAGTGTGGGTTTTTCCTAAAAGAGCTACAATTGTAGCTGCACCTTCCAAATATTTCTCTCTTAATAATTACTACATAACTACTTAGAGCCACCATCAGTCCCCAGAGATATTAAAGCAGTTCTCTGGACATAAAACAATGAATTTGTTAGGCAACATCTATGTCAAAACTTGTAGAAACCACTGCAAAGAATGAGTCTTAAGAGATTGAGCAGAAGATAAAGCTGCTAATTCAACAATAAATAATTTCCAATAGTTGCTAGGAATTTTTATATCTCACTACTATCTTCTGAGTTAGTATTATCTTCATCTTGGAGATAAGAAAATTGGGTTCAGAGATGTTAACTAACTCACCCAAAGTCACACAGCATCACAGCCAGGCCTCGAACCCACTCAAGCTTGTCTTCTTGCAAAACTGATCCCATATTATATAAGACTCATTATCCTAAGCCTATAAAAGTAAGCCACTAAGACATTATATATATGCATCATATAAATTATTATATATAGTAATATTATAATATATAATATTATATTATTATATATTAATATATAATATTATATGATATATAATATTATATATTATAGATATATTGTAATTATATTAATATTATAATTAATATTAATATTACGTTATATATTATATATGCATTATATATATAATATATATACATTTTCATTTGTATAAAGCATGTATTTGTCTAGTTTACCCAACACCCTTTATTAAAGAGGTTGTCTTTTTCCCCTTGTGCACTCTTGCCTCCTCTGTCATAGATTAATTGACCATAAAGGTGTGGGTTCATTTCCGGGCTGTCTATTCTGTTCCATTGATCTGTCTCTGTTTTCATACCAGCTCCATATTGTTTTGATTACTAAAGCCATATAGTATATTTTGAAATCAGCATGTGATACCTCTTTGTTCTTTTTAAAACATTTTATTGGCTACCAGGGGTCTTCTGTGGTTCCATACAAATTTTAGGATTATTTGTCCTAGTACTGTGAAAAATGCCCTTGGTATTTGGATGGGAATTGCAGTGAGCCTGTAGATGGGTTTAGGCACTATGCGCACTGTAACTACGTTCATTCTTCCAAACCTTGAGCATGTATGTCCTGCCATCTATCTGTGTCGTCTCCAACGTCTTCATCCACATCTTACAATTTTCAGAGTACAGGTCTTCACCTCCTTGGTTAAATTTATCCCCAGGTATTTTAACCTTTGTGATGCAAGTGTAAATGGAAGTCTTAAAAATTTCTCTGATAGTTCAATCTTTTGTGTTAATAGGAACACAAAAGATTTCTGTGCATTAATTTTGTATCCTGCAACATTAGTGAATTCACTTATTAGTTGTAAGAGTTTCCTTTTTTATTTGGTGGAACCTCTAGGGTTTTCTATATATAATATTGACAGTTTTACTTCTTCCTTTCCAATTTGGATGCCTTTTATTTCTTTTTTAATGTCTGATTGCTGTGGCTAGGATTTCCAATACTATGTTGATTAAAATCAGTATGAGTGGCTATACTTGTTCCTGATCTTAAAGAAAAAGTTGTCAGATTTTCACCATTGAGCATGAACTGTGGGTATATCATATATGGCCTTTATTGTGTTGAGGTATGTTCCCTCTATTCACACTTTGTTGAGAGTTTTTATCAAAAGTGGATGTTAGATTGGTCAAATGCTTTTTCTGCATCTATTGAGATGATCACATGTTTACCCTTGGCTTTATTAATGTTATGCATCATATTGATTGACTGGCAGGCAGTAAACCATACTTGCATTCCTGGAATAAATCCGATGTGATGATGGTGTATGATCCTTGTAATGTATTGTTAAATTTGGTTCATTGCTATTTAGTTGAGAATTTTTGCATCTATATTCATTAGGGATATTAACCAATAATTCTCAGTTGTTTTTTTTTTTGGTAGTGTCTTGTCTGGTTTTGGAATCAGGGAAATGCTGGTCTCTGAGAATAAGCCTGGAAATATTCCTTCCCCTCCAATTTTGGGAATATTTTGAAAAGTATAGGTATCAGTTCTTTAATGTTTAGTAGAATTAACCTATGAAGCTGTCTGGTTCTGGACTTTTGTTTGTTGGCAGTTTATGATTACTGATTCAATTTTGTTACTACTAATCAATCTTTTCACATTTTCTGTTTTTTCATGGTCAGTCTTAGAAAGATACATGTTTCCAGAAATTTATCCATTTCTTCCAGGTTTTCCAATTTGTTGGCATGTAATTGTTCATAGTATTCTCTTATGATCCCTTGTATTTGCATTGCCAATTGTAAGTTCTCTTTCATTTCTGATTTTATTTATTTGTGTTGTCTCTCTTTTTCTCTTGAGGAGTCTCAGCAAAGACACCAGTTTTGTTTCTCTCTTCAAAGAACCACCTCTTAGTATCACTGTCCTTTTCTATTGCTGCTGAGTTTTTAAGTGTTCATCTTATTTATTTCTGCTCTGACCTTTACTATACCCTTCCTTCTACCACCACTGGGCTTTTGTTTGTTGCTCTTTTCCTAGTTCCTTTAGGTGTAAGGTTGCATTGTCTGAGATTTTTCTTGGTTCATGAGGTAGCCTGGATCCCTAGAGACTTTTCTCTTAGAACTGCTTTTGCTGTGTCCCATAAATTTTGGAACACTGTGTTCCCATTCTCATTTGTCTCAAGTAATTTTGTTATTTTTGTTGACTCGCTGGTTGTTAATAGCATGTTGTTAATAGCCTCCATGTATTTGTTGGTTTTTTCCCAGTTTTGTTCTTGTGTATGATTTCTAGTTTCATATTGTTGTGATCTGTAAAGATGTTTGATGTGATTTCACTCTTCTTAAATTTATTGAGACTTGTTTTGTGGCCTAGCGTGGTTTATCTCTGATAGAATTTTTCATGTGCACTTGAAAAGAATGTGTATTTTGCTTTTTATGAATAGAATGTTCTGTATATATCTATTAAGTCCATCTGTTTTAATGTGGTCTCCAAGGCCAAAGTCTCCATGTTGACTTTCTGCCTGGATAACGTACCCATTGATGTAAGTCAGTTAAAGTCCCCTATTATCATTGTATTCCTGTCAATGTCTTCCTTTATGTCTGTTAATATTTGCTTTAAGTATTAAGGTACTTGTATGTTGGCAGCATACACATTTACAAGTGTTACATTCTCTTGTTGAACTGACCCCTTTCCCATTATATAATGACCTTCTTTGTCTCTCAATACAGTCTTTGCTTCACAGTCTATTTTGTCTGATATAACTGACGTGTATAAGTGGTCCCACGCAGTTCACATCATGTTTTTCAAGGGTCAACTATATTTCTGATCTGTAGTTGGGAATCTGCATACACAGAGGGCTGACTCAGTTACAATTGAATTTTTGATTATGTGGCAGGTCAGTATCCCTAATCTTTGTGTTGTTCAACCATCAAATGTATATATGTAGACACCCTAGCTTTCTTTTGGTTTCCATTTGCATGCAGTATTTCTTCTCTTACTTTCACTTTTATCCTCTGGTAGACTTATATGTGAAGTGAGTCTCTTGCAGGCATCATATAGATGGGCCTTTTTTAAAAAAGAATACATTCAACCTATCGCTTCTCTGCCTTTTGGCTAAGATCAAGTATAGTATCTGTTCCTATCAGTTTAATACATTCCACCACTGTTTGTCATTTGATTAAAGAGCTTAATCCATTTACATTGAAAGTAATTACTGATAGATATGTGCTTATTGCCATTTTGTTTGTTGTCTTCTGACAGTTTTATAGCTCCTTCCTGATCCTTTTTTCTTCTTTTGTTTTCTTTCCTAGTGGTTGATGGGCTCCTACGGTGTTATGCTCAGGTTCCTTTATCCTTATGTTTTGTGTGTCTACTATAGGTTTTTATTTTGTGGTTACCATGGGGCTCACACATAACAGCCACAGCTATGAAAATATATATGAATTTTATAAAGCTCACCTTTCACAGCAGAACATTCTACCACGTCTTGAAGTGTGCATACCCATAATAAGGGCCTACTCTGAGTTATAATCTATTCCCCATAGCAAAGGCTAATTCATTCATTAGTGGTATTTCCCAGGTTTCAGCATAGCAAGTGTTTCCTTTAGAATTAATTCTAAAATAATAATAAACCACTTAATATTTTATAACTTTTATATTTGGAATTTCATTGTACTCTTAAATGTTTGACCTATTTGGAACCAACATGTTAGAATCAGGAGTAAATACTAACAACTCCTAATACACAAATAAACTCCAAATAGTCTTGGTAAAATCCACAGTGAGATTCTAAACCTATCCATCTGCCCTTGGAAACAGGGTCATTCAAAAATAACCATTGTGCACTACATTACACCTCTTCACCAACCAGTCAGGGTTCCCCAAGGCTTCAGGATAACTGAGTCACACACAAGGAAGGCCTCTCAAGCTGTAAGGGACTCCATTTCCTCCTCTAAATGTCAGGGGTCAAAGATCAGACACCACCTCTACTCCTCACCATGAATGAGGAGTCCACTAGAGAGACCTGTTTTAAGAACCTTGCCGGCATAAGGCAGAGTCTGTATCTGATGGGGGGGATGCAAAGGGTGAAAAAGGGGCATGAAAATCAAATGCTGGTTGCCATAGAGATGAATTACCGAGGTGCTCCGGGGCACGGAGAAGAAAGGCACCCACCCTTCCCCAGGACTCCCTTGTTTATCTGCTCTATAAAATCCAGCTTTCTTCCCTCTTCTTTGAAAAGTTCCTTATGAATGATCCGTCTCCCGATTGCAACAACCTGAATAAAATCATCTCCTTAACTGTCCTGTGCATTTTGTCTTCCACAAAGGGTCTCATTGTGCTTTGACTGTAATCTAAGGAAAGGGAGTGAACACTTCTGTTCCATGTGAACATGGGGCTCAAGCTGTTTTGACAGCACAGGCAGCCGCAGCATCAGATGATGAGACCCAGCTCTCACCATTGATCCCTACTGCTTCACTAGATCAAATGTGACATAGTGCATCACGATGGACCTGTTAGACTGTGACAAATGTAGGACTTTGGTCCAGGCTTTAAGAAAGCAATAGGCTCTGACCAGTAGTCTCATAGAAACTTACTGCTTCAATCACCCAGAGGCTTCCCTGCAAAACTGCCTTAGGTTCTTCTGTGAGTACACACCACACGCACACCTGCACACACACAACTCCACCACTTGCACAGAAAACCAAAGGGAACACACGCTCTAGTAAATACCATGTTGAAGAGGCTTCAATGCACATATTTTTTTAAAGTAAGTAGCATCTCAAATTAGTCCTAAAAGTAAAAACTGAGGCAACTGATAAGGCAGACATATTGAATGACTGACTGAGGAAGGAGTAGGGCCAAATTTGGTAGGTACCCTATTTTTAATATTAAAACCTAACTTGCACAAAAATACAAGCTTTCGTGTTTTACTGGCACAAAGCCACATTTATTCCTTTGTATCTCATCACTTCTCCTGCGCTACAATGGCAAAATTGAGGTGCTGCAAGAGAGATCACGTGGCCACCAAGCCAAGCATCTACTATTCATAGAAGTTTGCCGACTTTTGGAATAGACATTCAGAATGAATGCCATTCTACCGACAAAGAAAATAGCCCCAAGCCTATTATATAAAAACCAAAATTAAAATATCCCTATTACTACCTTCTCATTAGTTCTTTCTTACAGATGAAACATGATTTTGCTTAATTCATATACTTTCTACTCTTATGCAACACAATAAAAATACCACCACCATCTACTGAACTACAGTAAGAAGAAATGCTTAAACATTTTAGTTCAGCCTTTTCAAAAAAGTTCTTAAAGTAAACAGAACAACAAATTACATTAAATTTCCTAGTGAAGAACAGTCTCAAAGGCCTTAGCACAAAAACTCCCTAATACGTTACTAGTTCTCAAATTTAATATCTTCTTTTTGGATATATTTTGAATTATTTTCAGAATTCACTGACTGGACTAAGTAGCGCAGGTCAGGAAGTCCTGACTTCACTCCACCCCCCCAGTGCCATGCCATGTCATCACCTCCCTGTCCTGGGAGTCAGGAGGCTCTCCCTCAATCAGGGCACTGCTTCCTCTCTCCCTTGGATTGATGACAGAGTCTTGGCTCCAGTGAAATAAACTGGACAGATAAAGTCAAACCAGACTTTAAGGGAATTTTAGTAAGTTAAGGGACTTGTTTTGGAAGAGGAGAGGGACATGATCCTGTCTTTGTGTTGGGATGGTAACCTGGGGGCCATGGAGAAAGTGGATGGAGAGGGGAGACACTGGAACCAAGGCAAATAGTGGGAGATACAGCTACCCAGGCAGAGACGGTGAACACCAGAGACCTAACGTACGCAACGAAGTGAGAGTGGGGAAGAGGAAACTGATGGAACAATACTCTCTATGTAGAAGCAACTGAACTGAACTAGTTTCTTCATTGACTTTGACAGTTTATTGTCTTATTTTTTCATTTTGTAGTTGTTTAGTGTCCTCGCCTCTTAAAAAAAAGACAATCTTAAGGAAATCTGATGGGCTCTAATCTCCTTAAGAGCAAGGACCATGCAAGGACTTTGCCTTTTTTCTCTTTCCTAGTATCTCTATCCAAACTGAGCAGCACAGAGGTGACAGGAGGGGCAGAGTGGGCCAAGTGAAAGGAGGAGGGGCTGGTGAGGTGGTGGGCTGGGACCCAGGTCCTGCCTCTTTCACTTCCTGGCTGTTTAACCTTGACAGTTCTCCATTTTCTCATTACAGTAGGAATCATACATCTAATTTTTAGGGTTGTCTTAAGAATCTGAGAGACACAATATGTATGTGCATGTGCGTATACAATGACAAGAGTGAGCATTCAGTAAGTGGTAACTGTTACCAGTATTTTCACACTAGGATTATTCAAATATGAATAATGAATGTTAAAACTTCAAAGGCCTCTCCTTTTTATAAAAAGTTGGTTTTGAACGTCTCTGCCCCCCTTTTAGGAAAGAGCAATTATTGGGTTCAGTTCTCTAAAAAATTATCTTAAAGGTCTATTTTATTGAGACATGCTGTGGGAGTAATTTTCAAGGAAACATCTTGAAAAATTCAGAGAGGAAAAATCTATACTAAAAACGTGAGACCCTTACACAAGCATATTATCATTTTACTGTACTTCAGAGATGTTCAGTTATTTACATGTTGAAGACAAAGCCCTCCACCAGCAACAAGATTATGACACATTTTACCACCATGCATGTTCTATTGTGTGTAGTCTGGAAATGAACCCCCCAGCAGCTCCGAGGTATGCCTATACAGCAATTTATTGTTTTAACTGAGTAAATCTAGTAATTTTCTCTTACACACGCCCTTATTAAGGCTACTACATTTCAGGCACTATAGATGCTGGTAAGTTAACTGAAATGTACCTCTTTGATAAGTGTTTAATAAGATACTAATTAAAAAGACTGCTTAGTGGTTAGACCAGAGTTTAGAGGAGCCTGAGGTACAGTGGTAAAGAAAGCAGGAAATTAATAGTATTTGACCACTCCGTCCCCTAAATACAAACTGAATGTAAAATATTAGAAAAAATTTGTGTGATTCATTTGATTTTTGATTCAAGATATCTTCTGATATTTGTAAATAGACAAGTTTCTTCTGATAGCACATGAGATGGTTATTAATATTATGATCCCAGGTCTCATCAACAGAATGGTCCATCTGCCCATACCTTTCAGATGAAGATTGGGCTTTCTTTAGGACCCTCCCTAACCTTCTCCAAAAACTAAGTAAGCTTTACACAGCACAGAAGTTTCTCTTTTCTGGAGGGAAAAAATCTCCAGACTGTGGTTTTCGGTACAATACAATCACCTGTGCTGAATGATAGATTCAGTGTTAAGTTGGAAATGAATTAACTACCCTGAGGCAGCAATCTAAAAACTATATTCTTTTGTGAAATATCTCTTTTGTTATTTTTCACCCCTCCTCTTTGACTGCATTAAATACAGAGCATCACAAAACAGCATGAACTTCATAATGTGTCAGGGGAAAAGAAAACTTGGACACAGTCAAAACTCCCCCAGCACGGGTTTCTTTTCATGAGATGTGGGTTTAAGCACATTTTGGCAAGAAAGCAGAAAGATGAGCCTTCAAGTGTTACCTGTCAACTTACTAAGACAATCTGGATTTTCAAAATAAACCGAGGAAAACGACGTGAAAGCCTACAGGTAAGCTGAAAAACATCTCCTTCTCCTTTGAGTATGCTGAGTGGAAAATCTCCCTTGTGGCTGCTCTTTCACTCCGTGTAAGAGGGGAGTCAATGACATTTTAAAGTAAAATCCAAGAACTATTCCAAACCTGTTGAAGATTTTCAAAGTCCTCTGGGGTTTAAAAAAATAGAAGCCATGGCCTTATTTAAAGCCATGATCAGTTAAATAAAGTTTCTTTTAAATAAGTCATCACACTTAAGAAAGTAAGTTTTGTCAAAAACTGAATAGAGTTGTGTATCATTTTAACATGCCTTCGGCTTAGAGCTTGTGAAGACAAGGATAGAGAATTAAAGCAGCTCCTTGCTTGACCTTTTGTTTTACTCTAATGTTTACCAAGAGAATGTGTAACAGCCTCAAACTAGGACAATTTTTTACAATTTGAATATTGCAAAATAAGAATATTAGATATGGAAAAATTTTCTTTGCCTATATTCACCTTGCTGAGAAACAGTCTGGTATTATCAATTTCAAGTTGATCCAGTAAATTACATGCATTACTTTGCATCGGACGACACTGCGCCACCCCATGAAGAGAATACAAGCAAAACTACCAGAAATACTGGAAAAAATGACTATTTTCCTCTAAGTGCAGCAGATGTCAATTGCAATGAGCATCCTACTGCAATGTCATTATGCTGAAATTAGATTTCTAAAGAAACTCTTGGAAGGATTTCTATCAAAATATGATAAATATCTACCCTCTCTGACCTCTCAGCAGAATATGATTTGCTGAAATAGCCACAGGCAATATCTATTCACAGAAAAAGAAAATGACTTACAAGAAGATAAGACCTGATGGCCTAATTGCAAAATTACTGCAGGGAAAACAAAAAAAGATGCAGCCATCCCTTCCTGTACGTAACAGGCATGACCCCCCAAAAGCTGGGGGTAAACCACATCAAATTTTAAGTGAACTCACAGGGGGGTCTTGAATAAATTATCCTCCCTAGATATTCTGCCTTTCTAGTCTATAGACTACACTACTCACAAAGGGAAAACACAGAGCCATATTCACCCCGATTCCTGAGCTGATTGGTTGATAAAATTAAGCAATACAAATCTTGCTGGCTTGAATGTTTCTGCATAGATTAGACACTGCACCAGTAACCTGAGTGTCCCATAGCAGGGAGAGCAGGCAATGGGCCTGGACGGAACATCCATCTGAAGCATTAGGTGGAGTGGCTCTGGGCTGCCACTTCTCACACGTGCCTCAATAGTAAGACTTTAGTGAACAAAGGGCTGGGCCAACTTTCTTGCTGATTTTCTTACGTTCAAACAAATCATTTTGGAAGTAACACTGATCTAGGTAATATTAACTGTTAGAAGATGTAGAGGGGTAGGCAAATGTAGGTTTACAGTTATGAGTATATTCTTATATTTTAAATTATTATATTATTTTCCATACGAACACTGTAAACCTATATTTGCCCACCCCTGTATGTATACTGTGTACGTGTGTGTGAGTGTAATCTTTTAAAGATGGAACACTAACAAACTGTTTTCCTTTTATGTGTTCTTTTCTAAAAAGCCCACAGACATTTTAAGTTCTCTCGGGAGACCCATGCTATACACGGACAGCAGGTTTGGGGGAGGCCGCCCCCCCACCCTGCAGTCAGCACTCAGTTCCCGCTCGTTCCCTTTACTCAGCCTCTTGTTGCAATGACGCGGCCCTGACAACCTCACCCTCTCAGCACACTGCCTCTTCGTCCCTGTTCTGTGTGGTCTTCGAACAGCAGGATCTGCCTGTTTCTCCAGGGAGAGGGCGCCTACCTGGTTATTTTTTCTCTCCAGTGGCCCCGCTTTAAAGTCCCAATGAAGAGCAGAGAAGGGAGTGGCAGAGAGGGTGACCGTAGAGGCCTGTGCCCAGGAGTTTCTCCTGCTGAGGCAGAAGCCTGTGCTTTCTTTCTCCTCCTCCCCGGAATGCACATGTTCTGCGGTGGTGGATGTTGCCTCGACTGACTGTGGTGAGCATTTCACAACATATACACGCATTATTATGCTGTACGCCCGAAACTAATGTAATGTCATATGTCCATTATATCTCGATTAAAAGAAAGGGAAATCGAAGAAGTCAATTAGAGTGCTATCCAACCAGGTGGTACATGAATAGTATATGAATACACATCCTTCATTTACAGATTCTTTCCTAAGACTGTCTTTGGATGAATCCTGTCTCTCTTGTTAACTGACTTTACTTTTCTAGTCGTGGGACAGAATTCCTACCTGCTTTGAACTAAAGCTCCTGACAAAGACTCTCTGTCCTTTTCCGTGCCCAAAAAACTGGCAGATAACCGTCTCTCTTTAGTAATACAGGCACACCTCACTTTTAATACCTTGCCTGAAGAATTTGCCCAGGAGAGAAACTCCAAACACTATAACTTCATGTCTATCAAACTGAAGGATGTATATCTCAGGGCATGTACCTAACAGAATGATGGAACGCATAAAGTCAATGAATAAACACCGAAGATATTCAGAAAAAAAAAATTTTTTAGAGCCAAGTAAAACAACTATATTATAGAACCAAATACAAACTTGTGTTCATTTCTAGGATAAAGCATAAACATTCAGATAAATGTCAAGCTTCCCGCAGCTGCCTTTGCTATGGCGCCCAGGCCCCTGAAAGCCTGCCTCTCTCCATTCACTTCTGACGCTAAGTGGAAATGTCTGTAAATTATTGCCTCAAGTAAAACCTAGGTCTCTCTCAGGTTTCTTCTTCTGTTGTACGTACAACTCATGACTCTATTACACATCTGTGCAACATGAAATAAACTAGAAAGACGAAAAGAGATTAGCAACAAAGTGATAGAAATTATACATATATATTATTTTGTACTCAAATTTGCTTTTGATTCTAAAAGTAGCAATCGTGTCCCTAAATTCAAAGCTTAGCCTTGGCAACTGGGAATGAACAATGTGTTAAAAATCTGGTACATGTACACTTTATAAATATTGCCAAAACTTGAAGAAAATAAATTTGGTTCACTTAATGATACATCTAATTTTGCACCTGCTGTTCCCTCTGCCTGGAACATACTCCCCTTCTGTTCTCTGCAGTACTGATTCTTCCTCACCCATCAAAGTCACCTCCTCAGAGAAGCCTTTCCTAACTCTCCCACCTAAAGCAGTCCCTCTTTAGTCCCATAATAAATGTGAATATCCTTTGTTTCCTTTAAAGACATTACCACAATTTAAGTTACCTGATAATTATTTACTCTTTTCCATCATTTGTTTGTCTCTTCCTAGCAGGTGGGCCAGAACTTTGTCCCTCTTATTTATCGTCACATCCCTACCTCTACTGTCACTCAATTAAGTATTTGGGAATGAAGACTGCTGCACAGTATTTGGAAACTTAAAAAAAAAGGGGGGGTATTTCTCACAGACTTTTAAAACTCTATAAAAATCAGACTGTGACGCTGGTATAACCGGGCTCTCCTTTCTTACAAACCTAAAAAGAAACCGAAGCTCAGCAACTTCCCCAAACCCCTTTAGCATCACAAGTTTGGGGAGGAGACAGGAGCAGCCCTCATTTCCCGGTCTCCCACTGCAGGGAGCTTTGCAAACCGAGCTGTTGTTTCTTCTAGCTGTACTTTATGAGTCCTACAGGATGTATAAACAGTGTCAGACACACATGAAAACCATTTGTTTGCTTCTTTACCCATAAACTGCCCTTTGCTCTTCCTTTCCTTCTTCCTTTCTTTTTCATTGTTTCTTGTTTTTTTCTTTTTTGTTTGTTTTGCCAACTGCAGGGGAGAAATCACATGCTAAGGAGCTGGGCCTTCATGCCATGCACAGAAGAAAGGAAATCCCATTCCAATCCAATCTTCTTCCACAGCTTGGCCTGGGGCCTCACCTCTGCTGCTGACGTGGCCACCAAGGGTGGCCACCAGGCTCACTGACACAGTCATAAAGTGTGTTCTGAAACTAAAAGTAAATGCCATATACACTGCTAGCTCCACAGCCAAAAAAGTAATTTAACAAATACACACTTAAATGGCTGTGACTATTTTCCTCAGAGAGATCATATTTAAACTCAGGTAACCAAGAAAAAAATTCTACAAAAGGGGAAGGGTCACACAAGCAAAGACCATTAACAGTCACAAGTCTCAAATCCTCTGGAAACTTCTAGAGAAGGACATGAGTTATTGATCTGGAATCAGACCTATTTGGAAGCTCACAGGTAGCAGGTTAGGTAGGCCATCGTATCCAACAACAAAACATTCCTCCCTAAAAGGAAAACAGGGTTCTTATTAATCCACTTTCGAGCCTCCCGGAAGATCCAAGTATTTTGTGATGGCTAGGTTAAACTCCTCCTCTGGAAGCCGCCTTCCACCGCCCACAGTTCCCAGGCTTGAAGCCATGGCTCAGACTTCACCTCACCAGGATCCAAGGGCCCTTCGCCCCAGGTCACTCACTGTCTCCAGTGCAATGGCTGACTTGTTCCCTCTGGGCCAGGACATTTTTATTAACTTTATCTCAGAGTCAGCTGTTTCTTCATGTGTATTTGTCCATCAAGCCTACTAATTTCAAATGTAGAGTGACTAAGGGCTTGGACCCTGCCGGTTTGTTAACACAAACCCTAGCACGAGTCTCTATTTTCAACTAACCTGGCGGAGGAGAGTCTTGCTCTAGGACATGACGACGCTGAAATAAGAGTCATACTTGTGAAGAACAAGTTTTACTGTGGCCAGACTTCTCAATCAGAAAAGCCAGGCCCCAAATCACAGGCGCCATGTAACGCTAGCAAATTCATCTACATGCATTCATGCCATAATGCCATTAATTTGCTGCTTTTAAAAAGGAACATGAGATTAGTTTTTGAATTAAGCAAGATAAGAGTACTCAAATAATACAAATCCACAAAATGGATAAATGATTCATCTCATTAGTTACAAACTTTAATACTTACCCAAGCATGAGACAATTATTATTAGGATTCAGTGGATAACATTAAAAAGCTGTGCCAGATGTGTGTATAAAGCACTATTAGAATATAGGTAAATAGCTAAATATTTTAAAGTAGTCAAAATGAAGGTGCATGCTCAGTGCTTTGTAGTAAATCAATGGTATTCCTATGGTTTAAACAGGAAGGCTTTTTTTATTAAATTGTTTTCTTATCCTTTACATAAGTTAATAACAAGTTTGTTCTAAGTAGTATTTAATGACCTAATACTCTGAAAACCTTTGCACTCACACATTATTATCCCATGGGTTTCAAGTACACTGATTACTATGAAAAACAACCTTGCATTTCATTCAAGCCACTGCTGAAAGGAATTTAGACAGGGGCATAAAAAAAGTATTTGTAATTCAAATAGGCATTTAAAAATCATACAATTAAAATTAACACAATGTAGAATTCTGTCAAAAGTGTACCACTTTGTTAAAGCACAATTCCCTTTAATATCGGCACTGACGTGCTAGTCTGGGAATGGAGAGAACACCAAGCATATGGCGTGTCCCTCTGAAACTTAGACAATGACCTTCACCTGGAAAGGGCTCACGATCAGCGGGGGCTTTGGTCTGAGCACAAAGGCACTATTTGTTGTGCTTTATATGAAGTGAAAACAAGACGTGTGCAGCTAACACAGTAGCCAGCTTCTGCTGTGTTCGTTCCATTGTCTCACGAAAGCACAACCTTCAGCTCCAACAAAAATCACAGAACAAGGTGAGTGAAGAGACCTTCCAAAACGTGCGTATGACAGGTATCAATTAAGAGGTTGTGTGTGTTTGGTATTTTCTCAGGTATAAAAAATAATTAAAAAAATATAAGTCTATGTCTTCATTTAAGCTACCAATCAATGTAAAGGCAAAAGGAAGCTCAAGAGAAAGCAAAAACAATTTTGGGAAATGGGAATCCAGCAGACTGTTGATGAAAAACGTGTTGTGAAATGTCTATCTTTTCCCATCATTTGCATCCTGTAAATCACTTACCCAATTCAGTCTGTCAAGATTACAGATCCACAAAACAAAATACAACCAGAGACACTGAAATTAAGAACAATCTAACAATGGCCAGAGGGGA
>VMDR010013384.1:0-25054 GCA_007922815.1 Macrotus californicus | reverse complement strand
GAACTTGGGGCCATAGACACGAAGGGACTAATTGAATAAAGCTAGACTGGCACAAAGGGTCAACTATAAACAGGTTTTCAAATTGTTTACTTAGGCCTATCTAGGGACATGACTCTTTTAAACTACTGGTTTGCCTGATTAGAATCTGGTAAAATCTTTGGTTCATACGTCTCTAGTAATATATAACGGCTCATTAGAGTCTGTATGTATTTACACTTAGTTTTAAATGTGAAGTTTCTCTGCTTTTATTGATGTTCTTTTACTTTTTCATCTCATTGTGATTTTATATTTCTATGTTGCCTTACATATCAGCGTGGACACCCTTCTTAGAGAACCAAATACCTAAACCCTCCAGGCACATCGGAAGGGCTTTCTAATCTTTGTGTTCCATTATTTTGCTGCTTCTTGTGTCTTTTTCAATAAGGTCAGGCTATTTCATTGACTGTTTGCTTAAAACTCTCAGTTGTCTATGGAAGCCTATGCTTGGCTACATGGGTTTGGGTTAATGACCTCACTGCTCAACATTGCTGGTGTTTAATTAATTTGCTTATTCTAATCTCTACTGTTCCAGGAAGGATTTGATGCCATTTACCACATACTTTTTTCAGTTTTCTTATGACTTTGGTTACCCTGCCTAGTAGCCAGTCTGACCACATACAGATTTGTGGGCAAGCTGTTTTTGATGTTTGGATTTTGACAACGCCTCTGTCTCAGGATCAGGAATTATTCATCTAGTCCTTGAGAAAGGAACTGTCTGACAAAGTGCCCCTAGAAGCCTATTTCTCTAAGGATACCTTTCTATCATGTTTTCTTTTTCTATATTTGGAAAACTTCTCTTTATCCCAGAAACTAGGAGAAGAGATACACTTAATTTGTCAAACCTATGGCTCATCCTCAAAATACTGTTACCCGAGAAGGAAAATTATTTTTATCTCTTCTGAATCTTTTTAACTCTTCCCCAATTCATTACAAGTGAGTTAAATGTAAAAGTATAGAGTCACCAGTTGAGTATCTGAGTCATAGAGAACCCAAGATCAGTTTTTACTGTGTAATAATAATTTGAATGGTTAAAATGGTAGAAAATCACTTACTTTTTTTATTTATCCTGGACTTTAGTGATGGGACACTTGGCAAGACTCCCAGAACATTCACCCTACCACCCTGAGTAGAACAATGAGTCTGGGCTGTGAGTCCTTTATTGAATTTAAAAGCCAGTGACATATTGTCCTGTTGCAGTTGAGGACCCAGCTCTGAAATTATTCCTGCAAGAACTTTCTCATTTTTAAAACCTCCTTTATGTAGAATGGTCCAGTGGCACCAATCTGAAATTTAATTTATTTAGAGAGAAGACAAAGGAAGATCTTCTCTGATGTGAGGGATCTGAAAAAATTAAGAGCGAGCAAGATAAATATCAGAGTCAGCACTATACACATTCCCTAATGGATAAGATCTTTGCTTTTATTTTACTTTTCTCTGCATGGAGTTGGATAGCCTACATGCCTTTAATAATAATGATGAAACATTGCTAGCATTCTAGGTCTCCTCAAGCAGTCTTAAAGTAACCATAAACTTTTATTTGGGTCCAAAGGGAAGATAGATTCATATTCACCTACTCATCCATTCAACCACATTTAGTGAAAGCCTGTTATATAGGCAGGTGCTGCAGTAGGTTCTGGGTATAAAAAATCAAGACAAGCCATCATTGAGAAAATATAACAGAGTAAGGAAAAATATGTGAAATTTACATGTAATGATAAGAGCACAAGAGACTATGCATAAAAAGAACTGATGGTGAATATTTTTTTGGGTGGTTTGTGAAGCCTTTACAGAAGAGGCCCTTGAGCTGGCTCTTGAGGAATGAGTAGGACCTCACCAGGCATATGAGATGGGAAAAGGCATTCAAGGGAGGTCAAGTGTATGTGTGATAAAAAGCCTAGAGATTGGATATGACAGGGTGCTTCTTGAGAAACAGGTAATTTGGTATGGCTTTTATCCAGAAGATCAGCACTGGATAAGGATGCAGAAGTAAACATTGTGCTACATTCAGGGAGGTGGACTTTGTTTTACAGATGACATGTTCCTCCTATGTCACACTGAGAGTTTCAACTTATTTCTTCTCTGTCAAAATGCACTTTTGAGACATCTAATGGTTCTCTGGCAAGTGCCGAGGTGGATGACAGCGTGGAGGGCAATGAATAAAAGAGCAAAATAATTTCTCTTCATATAGAAACAAGGAAAAAGAAAACAGAAGAGAGATGAGGAGGAGGCCATCATTAATGGTTAGTATGAGGAACACACCTGCAGAGCACATTAGTTCCGTTGAACAGTCCCTCCCAACTCTGGGTAGTGGGGAAGCTGAGGGATCAGAAAAGGTCAGCCAGTGATTACTGGAGAGGAGGAATATTTTCATCCACATCTCTTAGACTGTATTGTACTTGTTTGATTTTGAGGCTGAATAGAAATCGAACAATCCCAATCAGGTTCCTGACACCTGAAATCTCCTTGGGTTGTTTCCAGAACAGTTTGAAACTGATTTGAACAAAAATGAGGAATACCTAGGGCACCACATAAAGGAGATTATTTTCCACTGCTGAGGCTAAAATAAATAGCAAAGGAGTGCGTGTGTCTATCAGTAACTACACATGTTTATATCTCAATACACCCACAGTTGTACATTTTATGTAACACCCACTCATCCAGAGTATATATTGATCCACCCCTCAAGGTAGTAGATTTTCATTAATTTTTCTAAAAAAAAAATAACACTACAGATGAGTTCACTGATATTTGGCAAGAGAGAAAAGGAAAAGGGGTTAGGGTTAGAAAAATCATGCCAAGCATTTTCCTGGACACCAGAGAGAGAGAGAACCTATGGATTCTTATTCCAGCTTCAGGGATATTCCTAAAGTCATGATCTCTCTGGGAGAGTTAAATAATGGAGATGTATCTCACTATGCATAGGCTGGAATTGGTTAATTTTCAAAATTGATGTCAAGAGAGGAAGAAGAGGGCCCTGGCTGGGTAGCTCAGTTGGTTAGAGTGTTGTCCTGATACACCAGGGTTGTGGGTTTTATCCCCAATCAGGGCACATACAAGACCCAACCAATGAATATATTGATAAGTGGAACAACAAATCAAAGTTTTTTTATCTCTCTCTCCTCATTTACCTCTCTGTCTAAAATCAATGGATAAATTTAAAGAAAAGAAAAAGGAGGGGAAAAATAGGAAGAGGAGGCTTAGTGGAGGGGGTAGTGAAATGGAATTCATGGAGCTTTTGCATTTTTTCCTGCTCCATTCTACATTTGCTTTGTGGCTTGAAGTCAGTTAATTAAGCCTCTGTGCCTGATTTTTCCTACTTGAAATAGGGTAGAAATAACTCTGAGAGAAGTTAGATATATGAGTTATAAGAGTTTTAAATCACATTGAACCCCCTAAGTTAAAGGTGACAAAAATAGTGTTTGGACAATTACTATTTTGAACCAAAAATAATATGCCTCCAGTTTCGTTGTTCAAACAAGTCCACGTTGTTTATTTGTAGCCTCTTTCTCCCTTTTCCAATCTCCCCAGTTTTGTTTAAGTTTAAAGACTTCTGAGCTGTTACCTCCAAACTCTTCTCGTTTTGAATTCCTATCGCTTCATGAAGCTCAACTCAAGCAATTCTTGCCTCCTCAATACTATCTGTATCTTTAATTCCATGGTGGTGGTGGTAGTGGAACAGGAGGAGTGGTGTACCCATTTGCAACTTTTTGGACCATCTATTTCTTTTTTTGTTCTTGTAAGTATCTCTGTTTTCAATTAAAAAAATTCTCTAGCTTATCTTTGATTCCTTCCATTTCTCACATATATTTGTGCATTATCCTGACTAGCAAAATAAGTGCCCCAAGGGCCAGCAGGCATAGAACATTCCTCCCAAAGGAGCTGTGTTGGAGAGAAGTGTCTATGAGAGAAAAAGTCCAGAGAATGCTCACAAACAGTGCCTTACCTTGGGTGGAGGGAGGCAGGTTCTGCTCTAGCACAGCAATGAGGAGATGCACTGTCTCTATAAAATTGTAAAACAATAATAAAGTGGACTAAAAGTTGGTCTTATCATTATGCATCAGCAATTCAATGTAAACAATGTCAGTGATAAAATACCCCCACCTTTGTACTGCTCACAAATATGTAATTCTTATTCCTGTCCTACACTCATGTTCTTCGTCCTTATTATATTAAGTGACCTCTCCTCTTAGATCACGGGTTTTTTTTTCTTCTGGCACTTGATTCTGTACCAATTTTGTCTGCCTGGTTCCCTCTCTGAAAGAGGAAGCCGTGCAGTGGGAAGGACACTTTTTAAATAACATGGCATTTCTACCTATAAAGACAATAAAAATAACAGTAAATTTATTGGTCTGTGATGAGAAAGGAAAAAGAAGTACAAGTAGTCAGCCTCATTATCATTCACACTGTCTAGGATCAATGACACTTTGCAATTGTATTAACTCATTAATTCTCTTTTACAAATGGGTTCTTTCCATTGGCTGCTGCTGCGTTCAATGACAACAATTGTTTGCCTTAACTACATTTGTACTCAATTCTCAGAAAATAATGACTTCTTACAAGCTCTTTAGGCCATTTTGCCTTCAGAATGTTCTTTGCAAAAAGGACATTCCCAATAGTCAATTTTTATGTACCCAGACACCAATCTAACTTTCATTGCTTAAGGGATTGTGTGTATAGAGAAGATAGCCAGAGCATTTAATTCTTGTTTTTGTTCAACTTCCAGACAGATTAACCTGAAAGATAAATATTGACTAAAGCAAGGACTTACTGCCTTGATGTTTTGATTTGTAGAACTGGTGTCTCCTTGAAATCCATCTCACTAGCTTCCATGAAGGTTTACTCTGCACTTCCTCTATTCCTATTTGTAATCTACTTTCCAACTGATGCTGTAACTGCATTCAATGCATATCCATAGCTGGGCTAAAAGAGTTCAGTGTTGGAAGGCCTCTAAAGACCATGTATTCCATCCCTTAGCTAGATGCTTGAACGTGTTTTAACAAAATCTTGATCAAATGTTTCTTCAGTCACTGCTCGAATACTTCCAGTGATAGAGATAGCATCACTTTCAGGTATATTGTATTTCACATTTTATGATATAAGAGTATAGGCATTCTTTTTTATTTTGAGTTGGAATCTACTTCTTGCTTGTCTTCTTGGATGACTAAAAAAAAAAGGGAAAATGAACACTTTCAGTTTGGGGGAAGTAGAAAGCTGTTTATTAGAATCTCAGCTGTTTTATTATATTTATTAAATTGGAATACCAGGTGAAGAAGACAATGACTCTAGAAAGAGAAGAAAAATTCAAATCTGGGCTTCAGAGCAGTTACAAAATACAGGGTATTCTATGGGAGTAAGATACTTGCAGGAAATTATGCTATATCTTTGTTCTCCTACCCTCAGATTAAGTGTGTAACTATATAGGAAAATCACAAAAAAATAGCTGGATGGGACAGGTAGTGGTTATCGTTTTTATTGTGTGGGTACGTATTTGTAGAGGGGTTGCAAAAAGAAACAGGGAAACCTCAATCACTTTATTTTTGTGATTGGAGAAGAGAAAATTCTGCGGCCCCTCCCCCACCCCACCCCCACCCCCACCTACAGATATACTGAGCAGCCAGAGTCATCATTTTCTCTTTCTTTTTTTTAAAGTATATTTTATTGATTATGCCATTACATTTTTTCCCAGCTTTTTCTCCCCTTTACTCCCTTCTGCTCTGCACTACCCTCCCATGGGCATTCCCCCCCTTAGTTCATGCCCATGGGTCTTACATATAAGTTTTTTGGCTTCTCCATTTCCTATACTATTCTTAGCCTCCCCCTGGCTATCTTCTACCTACCATTTATACTGCTTATTCCCTGTACCTTTTCTCGATCTCTCCCCACCCACTCCCCTGATGATAACCCTCCATGTGATCTCCATTTCTGTGATTCTGTTCCTGTTCTAGTTGTTTGCTTAGTTTGTTTTTGTTTTTGATTTTTGGTTCAGTTGTTGATAGTTGTGAGTTTGCTGTCATTTTACTGTTCATAGTTTTGATCTTCTTTTTTTAGATAAGTCTCTTTAAAATTTCATATAATAAGGCCTTGGTGATGATGAACTCCTTTAGCTTTACCTTGTCTGAGAAGCAGTTTATCTGCCCATCCATTCTAAATGATAGCTTTGCTGGATAGAGTAATCTTGGATGTAGGTCCTTGCCTTTCATGACTTTGAATACTTTCCAGTCTCTTTTTGCCTGTAGGGTTTCTTTTGAGAAATCAGCTGATAGTCTTATGGGAACTTCTTTGTAAATAACTCACTCCTTTTCTCTTGTTGCTTTTAAGATTCTCTCCTTATCTTTAATCTTGTGTAATGTAATTATAATGTACCTTGGTGTGTGCCTTCTTAAGTCCAACTTCTTCTGGGTTCTCTGAGCTTCCTAGATTTCCTGGCAGTTTATCTCCTTTGCCAGATTGGAGTTCTCCTTCATGATTTTTTCAAATAAGTTTTCAATGTCTTGCTCTTCCTCTTCTCCTTCTGGCATCCCTGTGATTCAAATGTTGGAATGTTTAAAGTTGTCCCAGAGGTTCCTCAGCCTCTCCTCATTCTTTTGAATCTTGTTTATTCATTCTGTTCTGGTTGTATGTTTATTTCTTCCTTCTGTTCCAAATCATTGATTTGAGCCTTGGTTTTTTTCTCTTCACTGTTGATTCATGTATATTTTTCTTTATTTCACTTTGCATACCTTTCATTTCTTCCTCTATTTTGGGTGTGTACTCAACCATTTCTGTGAGCATCCTGATTACCAGTGTTTTGAACTCTGCATCTGATTGATTGGGTATCTGCTTGTCACTTAGTTCTTTTTCTGGAGTTTTGATCTTTTCTTTCATTTGGCCATATTTCTTTGTCTCGGTGCACCTGTTACATCATAAGGGACAAAGCCTTAGATATTTGCCGGGTTGGGGGGGCAACCCACTTGGCTGGGTTGTGGTGCTATATGTGGGAGAGGGGTCTGAAAGGGAACAATTCTGCTTGCTTGGCTCTTGGCTGCTTTTAGTCGCTTCCCCTGCTACCCACAAGCAAATTGGGCCCTTCTGATGCTGATTCCCAGGTGTGTGGGTTTGTTTACATTCTAGGACCTCGTGGCTCTCCAATGAAGTCTCCTGTGAGATTGGCAGTTTCTCCTGCTGCCACAACCCCCACAGATTTTTACAGCCAGAGGTTTTGAGACTTTATTTCCCTGTGCTTGAACCCTGGGTTGCATGGTCTGTATCACTTCCCAGTTGTTCCCCAATATCCCTGTTTACCCACTTGTGATTGTGGGACTGCCAGCCACCACCTTGCCCACCCAGTCCTCCAGCTGCCACCTTGCTGTGAGTCCACTACCATCCCGGCTGCCCATCTCCACCCCTCCTACCAGTCCGCATGAATATTTCTTCTTTAACTCCTTTGTTGTTGGACTTTCATACGGTTCAATTTTCTGGCTGGTCTGGTTGTTTTTGTTTTTAAATTTGTTGTTGGCATTTTTTTTGTTGTGCGAGGAGGCAATGTGTATCTACCTATGTCTCCATCTTGACCTGAAGCCATCATTTTGTCTTTCATTTCAGATTCCCAGTTGCCTCTATGAGCCAGTGGCTTTGTCAACGTCTCAGTCTGTTCTTTCAGGGAAGGGGTGTAAGCCACTAGAAGCGGTGGCTGATTGCTCAGCCTTTGCTGAAATTACCCATTCCTACTCCCATGGCTCCTCTCTCCCTCTAAGAGAGGCTTGAAGAAGGCTGTTCAGATTTAAGGAAAAAGAGGCCCACGTTCACTTTTTGTGGGGGATCATGAGCAGCACCTGAATTAAAGCCAGAGGCCCAGAATCAGACAAGACGCATGCCACAGTTTGAGGGTTACTGAATGACCTGCTGCTCAAAATTGTAAGACTTTTATGGAAGTAAATCTCAAACATACCAAATGGATCAAGGCCTCGAACAAATACTTTTCTCTCTCCATGTCTCTGTCTCCTTGACTGTAAAATGAGTAGGTGGGAATTAGATGGAAATAAAAATTCTTTTCAGCTCTTACAGTCTAAGAATCTAAGCTTGGCATTGAATTAGGGTTCAAAACCAGGTTTGAGCTGAGGGTGGGGTAAGAGAAACTGTGTTGTCATTAAAACCCTTTGTAAAATCCTTTTGAAAATATTCACCCTGAACTTGAAAGTGATTTACTTCCTCAAACACTGGCAGTGCTTTCAAGCCAAAGGACTTCTTTCCAGTATGTAAGGTAGAGGAGACAGTGTGTAACAGACTAAAGCGAATACTTTATGTTTAGGTGGGTTTGAACACATCTAAGGTAACTTGTTACTTTGATAGGAAAGTGTTTCGGGGGAGTTACAAAGATGAAAGCACAATTTTGTGTAGTGGAACTTTATGGAGTGGGTTTCACTAATTTGGATATTGTTTCAGAAGCGATGCTACTCAAAGGAACCATGTTCACTTAAAACAAAATCCATGGCAGCTATACAATTGAACTTCAAGGATATTAAAACATTATTAGTGACCAGAAAGGAAAATCAAAGGATCTTTGATCCTCTCTTTTGGTAGATTTAATTTTATTATGAAATCTTTTTTTGTTATCTAATTCCCTGACCCTCAACACATCCTGTAATTTTTCTGTTCACCAACATTATTAAACAATAGGAAGTTTTGGTTACTCAAATAATCCAGTCCATGGGGACCTGCCTTATCTGTCACACCAATTGAAAGTAATTTTTCAAAAAGAAAATACACTTTGGCACCTTATATTCATTCAGCAAAATCAGGGTGCTGCTAACAAGAAAAGGTGATTGATGTTAGATAGAAAAAAAAGAAAAAGAAAAGAAAAGAACTCCAAATAAAAGATATCTACTATAAGGGACTTGAAATTGAGTACAGTAGTTGAGGAACTATTGAGGGTTCAAATCAAGGCAAGGGCAGTATAAATGGAGGTGAGGAAACTAATTTGAAAAATATTTAGGAAATAAAATTCACTGGACCTAGTAGTGTGGTAGAGAGGGCAGAGGTAGAGAGGTGAACAAGGAGTGAGGATGCTTCTTAAGATTTTGGCATGAAAGACTGGGTGAATGTTAGTTAGTACCACTCACAAAGGCAGAGACAATTGAGGAGAGAGCTTGCTTTGGGGAGAAGGTGACAAATCTATTTTGCCATTTCGCATTTGAGATATATATATATATACACACACACACACACACACACATACATATAAGCAACATTGAGGTGAAATGGCTGGTAGGCAGATAAACATCTGCTTATATGGATCTACAATGCATGAGTGACAATGAAAGTTACAGGAGTGGGCAGGGTTTCCAAGGGATATTGGAGAATGGGAAAATAGCCAGGGTAGTATCCCCATGATCACCCCATTAAGGAGATAAAATAGGACTAGTCACAGTATTAAAGGAAAAACCTGGAAAAGGAAGTTCCTTGGAAGTTAAAGGAAAAATCTTTCTAGAAGAATGGAAGTATAAATATCCCAGAAGGAACAGTAGTGAAAATATTCTAGGGAGCTCAAGCAAATTAAAGATCTGTAAAGTAACTCTTGCAGAGGAGCACCTGTTTTCCAGTCCTTTAGTCTCCACGAGAGGCAATTTACCCTTTCGCTTTACACCTATTTCTGCATATCTTTCTTGGGCCCTAGGTAAATGCTATTGGCCCATTTTTCCTGATTGCAGCTTATCTATGAACAAAACCAGTCACTGGGGTAGAACGGGATTTGTACTTTCTTTGTTCCTTTCACCTAGAATAGAGAGACAGAAAGCTGGACTAAGTGTGCCAGCCCTGAAGATTCAAAATTATCTTCAGATTGATTGGTCCTGAGGGCACAGGAAGTTTATAGGTGCATTTGGCTGTCACATCAAAGCCATATTTCTTCAATATTAGCTTCATCCTTTTTCCTTTTTCTGTTTTGTTGTGGAACTCAAGTAGGGATGAGGAGTGGTATTCATGGCACCTCACCAAACCCTGCAACAATAAACAGTAAACTCGGCAAATAAGATCTCCTTGCTCTTGGAGTAAGCGTTATTGGCCAGATTTCAGAGTGCTGCAGAGCGACAGAGATGATGGAATGCCATGGGGCATCTTTTTTTGTTTTTTAACATCATAGGCCAAATGTGTGATTACATGTCAGTAAAGGAACCAAGCTGAAGATTTAAGAGAGAAGAAGAGGGAAGAGGGATCAATCAAAGTCTCTGAGGCTTTGGGGTTGAAATTTAGAACAGAGCTTGGAAATGGGTCCTCCTTGCAGAGAGGGGTAATTCTTCCTTTGAGATAAAAAGGGCTAAGAAAAGGGTAGGCTTGGCTGAGATTAGTGATTTGTGGTCTTTTGGGGAGTTGATGGAGGCGAGAAAGTGGCTAACTGGAGAGGTGAGGGAGTTCACACATCTTTAGGAATTTCTATAATAGATTACAGAATGCAGAACTGCAACACTGAAAAAGACTCTGGCAACTGTTGGATTATTGGTTCCAATTTTTCACTTCCCTTGAAAGTACACCTGTGTCCTTCACTATGTAATATTGCAGTGCCTTTTCACTGTGGGTAGAGTATACATTCCACTGATATTGGACTTGGCCATGTGGTTTGCTTTTGACAATGGGATATTGGGAGATGTGATGTGAGCAGAGGCCTTATGTATACTTGTGTAGTTTGGCTTGGTCACCATGAGATAGTCATGCCCTGGATGGCCACTGTTCCTTCTACCTGGGCCCCACAGTGAATACATACCAAGCAGAAGTGATCTCAATCTAAAGGTATGGATTCTAGAGAAGATCTCTTTAAAGAGATGAACCAGGGCAGATCAAGTGTTCTAGCCTGCTCTCAGGTACTACTCACAATAAGTCTAATTATTCTTCTGCAAAGGTCCTTCTTATGTTTGAAGATTCATTCCTACAAGACATCTCTTTTTTAGGTCAGATATAATCAATTAGTATTTGACTTCTATTTCTACACTCTTCTACAAGTCTTATTCTTCAGGGGCTGAAAAGCTAATGACTACATTTGCCAGGCTTCCTTCAAGCTAGGATTTTGGTCGCAAGATAGATTGTTTGAATGAGATGTACTGGTATAATATCTGGAAGGCAGAAGAGAGATGGACTGTATGTTTAGGTGGCAAGCCAAGTTCATGAGGGTTAGATGCCATTGCATTGAGCAGACTCAGCATTCCTCTGCCTAGTTAGCAGCCCCACGGATGTTAAGCAGTGGTGGCAATGGCAGTAATAATTGCCTGATCTCTGGATTGTGTTATGGTGGAAGGTCTTTGACTTGGCTAAGTGGTACCTTCTTTTCTTGATGCTCATGCTTCTAGGTTTTCACTATTTCTGTGTGCACTGGATTCCTTGAATTAATTCCTTTTCTGCTTAAGCTTGTCTAGAGTGACTTTTACTGCTGACATTGAACCTGACTGATGTGCAGTCTGCCCCTTTCTCCTTCCAGGGCTCTTTTGGAGCAGGTGGGCTTCAGTGCTAATCAAAGTGTGGTCTCTGGTTGTCTATGTGTTTGTGACCAATTTGCATCAAAATGTCAGTCAATATAGTCATTAAGCACACTTTTCATCTGATTCATTTATTTGTTTTTGATACTGAACTTTTTCATAGAAGGGAGCAGTTTGTTAATTTATATTCTGGCATAGGCTCCTGATTTGGTTGTGGGTGGGACTTTGAGTACCACTGGTTTACTCAAAGGCCACAGGCCACACACACTTAGGGTTTTCTTCCTCTAGGCACTAAAACGGCTTCTTGTTTTGTTTTTATTGATAATTGAAATTTTACCCCAGGGAACATGTGTCTCTGGGAGTTGCATTATCCATCTGTTACGGAAAACGTATTTTAAGATTATGTGATTTTTCCCAAAGTCATTTTTGTTTTTCTTTTGAAATATTCCTTTTAAAAAGTAATTACTTATTTTACTAACAAAGCAATGCATGCCCTTGATAAAATAAATGTTTCAGCACTTTCACTAAAGTTTAAGCACAGGATAATATACGAAAAATAAAAATTCCTTTATCTCTCAAACTTCTTAGCTAACTTCTCTGAGGTAACCAATGATAGTATTTTTGTGTTTAAAAAGTTATTTTTTGTCCAGTGGATAGCTTTAGTCAAACCTCACAGCTATGGTTGTTCCATTACATTCCTCATCCAAGGAGAACTTTTGTATTGTATGACACTCAGGTTCTGCCATCATGACTTTTTCAAGCTTTTTCAAGCTCATTTAAGACCCAGGCACCAAGCAGATTTGGCCTTTATGCTATTGCTGCAGGATGGGAAAATTTTG
Source organism: Macrotus californicus (assembly GCA_007922815.1). NCBI lineage: Eukaryota > Metazoa > Chordata > Mammalia > Chiroptera > Phyllostomidae > Macrotus > Macrotus californicus. The sequence goes on along the minus strand of VMDR010013384.1, from coordinate 12,735 downwards.
GGATATCTATATTAACAAGATAAATGTAATTATGGAATATCTATGTTAACAAGATAAATGTAATTTTTTGTGGTAAAATATTAACACCATTCACATTATTGGAAAGTATTGGGATTGAAGACCTGTATTCAAATTTCTGTTTAAAATTTTGTCATGGCTGGACTTGAAACATACACAAATTATTTTAGATGATTTTTTTCTCTTCCCTTTTAAAAGATGACAAAGTGTATTTCAAAGCAAAAAAAAAAAAAGACAAAACAGGATCTGATGATTTCCCTTTATGATTTTTAAAAAATTATATATGTGTATTTTTAAATACACTATATCTGCATCCTGTTGGTCTTCTCAACTGAAAAGGTGCATTTTGGTATTCAGATATGTATTTTTTAAGTCAACAGTGTTAGCTTTGTTGACTCCAGGGAACACCAACTCTAAATGTGTAGTCATAACCAAAGGAGCCACCAAAGACCAATGCACCATGTTGCTATCATACGTTTGGAATAAAAAGGAATGTGTTTTCTCAGAGTTCACCACTTCTTAGCAGAGAATATTATAAAACAGCATAATCCAAAGTATTGCCAAATATTTGAACCGAAAAGAACCTAAAGAAATCATGGGAGAAATATCTACCTTTAATACCTATGTAAGCTATATAGTGTGGGTCACCCACCCTTTCAGAGTTCCTTAAAGGTTTCTACCTTCATAATTCATACCATTTCAAACAACAATGTACTGTTTAAGTTGATTTAACTAATATCCTTGTTCATTCAAAGGCATAACCCTGTAGAATTCTCTCTTGACCCACAGACGTGACTCACTAAAGAGGCACCAAGATTTTCATGGAAATACCATTTTATGTGAGAAAAACTGGATTTTAAATATAACTTATCCTATATAGTAAGTATATCCTCTTAAGCAAGTTATTTCACTTTTAAGTGCTTCAGTTTTCTTCACTGTAAAATGGTTGGGTTGAAATGCCTACCACATTTATTGTAAAAATTAGCTTAAATTATGGTAGAAAGCAAAGAATAGGGTGCCTGCTCTATAGGAGCTGCCTAATAAGCGTTAATGCCCCCTACCCCTTATGTTTTTGGACTTGGAACATCTTAAAGATGAGCTCAGATACTAAAGGGAGAAATCCTCTTCCATTAAGATATATATATATATATATATATATATATATATATATATATATATATGACATTGAGGTCAAACACCTCAAATGTGCAGAGGCCAAGGGTAACAAAAACTGTGGTTATATTTTAACAATTAATGTTGGTGATAAACATGTCCTTTCCATTTTCTTAGTGTTTCTCTAAGACTATCTGTAATCTCTCATTTGAAAATAACCCTGGAGGTCTCAATCTGTGGTCTGCTAGAAGTGAGAATCCTGTCCTGAATGACCTCACCTGCTCCATGATAGGCCCTGAGTACAAGTACCCTTTGTTAGTTTTCAGAAGTTGCTTTTGAAAAAAGCTTTATTGAAGTATAATTTGTACCCTAAAATTCACCTATTTGAGGTGTACAGTCCAGTGCTTTTTAAGTAATTTACAGAGCCATTATCACAGTAGAGTGCTGGAACGTGTCCATCACTCCCAAACACCCCTTGTGCCCGTTTGCGGTGAGTCGCTGCTTCCGCCCCCAGCCCCAGGATAACACTATTACTTTACGTCATTTCAATTTGCCCCTTTTAGAGGATGGTTTTTTTGAAGGTCTGAGTCACTCTAATTCACATAAGGGTTGGGAAATGCATGAGACTGGACTTCTTAGTATATTGACACAGTGGTTGCTACTGGATCCCCAGGGATGACAAGCAGCTTCTTGGTAGTTCCTCTGAGGACTCCCTGTTCTCTTGGAGAGAAATAGGACCAGAAGGCCATTTGCTGGAGAACATTATCAGTCAGGGTCCAGTCAGGAGACAGAAGTCTCTGCAGTTATTAGAGGGTATTAAAGAATTGAAAAGTCAATGCCACAGAAAGGGGCAGCAGCAGGAAAAACCTACCAGCTTTTGTTTTGGGAAATACAGGAAAACATTGGCCTTATTAAAAACCTACATGTTTGGAGGAGGGTCTCTCTGGGGCTCTAACACAAGCCTCTGAGAAGGTGGCTGACAGCTGATCCTTGTATCTGTGAGAGAAATTGATAGGACTGGTCTGCAACTGATAAAAACCAAAACCAAAACCAAACCCTTGCAAACCGGATTCAGCTGTATTCAACTCCTACTGTTGGAACAACTGCTGCTTCTAAGTGTCGCTAAGACGATGCTAACGGTAACAGAAAATCAAATGGAGTCAGGAGCACACAAATTTCTTCTTTCCCCTCCACACTGTCAATCTTTCTCTGGCAGGTCTAACAGGGAGCAGAGGGCAAAGCAGAGAGGTGGTTCAGAGTCCCAGCCCCCGCCCCAGCGTTGCGAAGCTAGGTCAGGAGGAAGGGTCTGAAACTGAGATGAACAACCTAATTAGTGACACCAGGCTCTCAAATCCAGCGCTGTCTGATTTCAAAGCCTGTGTTCTAAACCACTACTAATTTTATGTTTATATTCTACCTCTTACTTATCAAGTCCCAAACACCTATATAATTCAGTCATTGAATGACTCAGTTCTGTGAATCAGAAAATACAGTTTTCACCCTTTGGAGATATAGCTTTTGTTTCATAGATTTTTCCTTAGATTTTCATCCAAAATTACCAACTTGGAATCACATTTCTTAGTGGGAGTCCAAATTCTCCTTAATATTGCAAGTTTCCACAACATTTTTCCTAGAACTATTCTTGACAAAGGAACAGTATACATTTGATACCTCCTTATTCACACCTACCAATTCAAAGGCATTGAGTGGGTGAGTTTGGATATGTTCTTATGTATTTCGCAGGAGAGATTTTTGCTCCTTAACACAGTATCCTTTGTAATGGATGATAAAACACAGATTATCTACCTCTAGGCTGTTTGGGAATTTCATTTTCTTCTAATCTCTGAATGAGGTGAGCTAAGTTTTTCCCCTCCGTTATTTTTTCCTCACACTGTATGTGTTTCCTGTGTGCAGACCCCTTTGTAATGCATTTTCCTGTGCGGATGGAAAGTATGAAGACTCAGAGTGTTGTCACAAGGGTTTTAGTCATCCCAACGCCTAGCAGAGTGATCAATAAATATTTGTTGAAAATATATATGCATGAATAAATAATTGCCCTTTCTTTAATTCAAAAAATTTCATTTTCTGTTGAAATAACTTACCTTTATTGTCTTGCTGGGGATATTAGAATTCAAAAACTGAAACCCAAAGTGAGTGTGTAGGTGTTTGTGTGTGTGTGTGTTTTAGTGAAGGTGGCAAGTAGTCTAGGCTTGCTTTATTTTCTGTAGTTTATTTTGCAATTTGGTTATTACAATTGCTTTGAAAAGCCAATCACAAATGTTTTGGCTTAAAATGTTTGGGAGGTACAACTCAACAAAAAGGCAAACAACCCAATTAAGAAAATTAGAAAAGACTTGAATACACATTTTTCCAAAGATATAATAATGACAAATAACCTCATAAAATGCTTAGCATTATTAGTCATTAGAGAAACGAAAATCAAAACCACATTGAAATTTCACTTTACAACTACTAGGATAGCGATAATTAAAATAAAACCAATGGAAAATAACAAGTGTTTTAAGGATGCTGAAAAATGGAAACCCTTGTGCATTGCTAGTAAGGAGATAAAATGGTGTAGCAACTGTGGAACACAGTTGAGCAATTCCTCAGAAAAGGAAATTAAAAATTATCCTATGAGCCATGGGTGGTGTGGCTCAGTAGATTGAACACTGGCCTGAGAACCAAAGGGGCGCCGGTTCAATTCCCAGTCATGGCACATGTCTGGGTTGCCGGCCGGGTCCCCAGTGGGGGGCATGCGAGAGGCAACCACATATTGATATTTTTCTCCCTCTCTCTCCCCCTTCCCTTCTGTCTAAAAATGAATAAACAGAAAATCTTTTTAAAAAATAAAAATTACCTTATGGCTCAGCAATTTCACTTCTAGGTATATATGCAAGAGAATGCAGGAGAATTAAAAACGGGTGTTAAACAAAAACTTCTACACGAATTTTCAGATTATCTACAGTATCCAAAAAGTGGTAACAACACAAAAGTCTAGCACCTGATAAATGGATAAACAATAAAGTCTATCCATATAATGAAATATTATCCAGCCACAAAAGGTAATGATGCATGGAGGAACCTGTCAACATTTGCTAAGTGAAAGAAACCAGACACAAAAGCCACATCTTATGTGATTCCACTTATATGAAATGTCCAGAATAGGCAAAACTATAGAGGCAGAAAGCAGGTTAGTTGCTAGGGCCTGGGAGAGAGGACAGAGCAATGGGGAGCTTAATGGGCACAGTTTTTTGTTTTTTTTTTTGTTTTTGGTGAGGTAATGAAAATGTTTGGAATTATGCAGTGGCGATGATTGCAATACATTGTGAATGCAGTAAATGTCACTACATTGTACACTTTAGAATGGTTAAAATGGTGAATTTTATGTCATGTGAATTTTAACTCAATAAAAAACAAATGATTGTCAGGGAGCACATGCAGACAAAAGAGATATCTAAACCAAAAAAGAGGGAGTAACATGAAGAACGAAAGAGTAAGCCAAGGACCTAATAATAGATCCACTGGTTATAGAACAGGAAGGGAAATTAAATTTCTTTAGCTGTTGTTCTTTCCAAAAATCTTCATATCAGAAGACCTTTATTAGAAAAAAATCCACAAGAAGAAAATGAGGAAGACTTACTATATGTTAGTAAACATCAACTCTAGAAGGCCATTAAAGAGAATCTGCTGTTTCCGACAATAATTGAACAAGCCATTCTATCCTGATATTATGTTTGGTGTCACCAACAAGCCTTGCTTTGGTAAGAATTTTCCTCTCTTAATAATTTCATGATCTTATTCACACAGGTTCTCAAGTGGGAATTAAACTGACACTGATTTAAGTGTACTGGTTGAAGATACAGAGCACATTCCAATCTAATTTACCTCTCCAGAAGAGACCAACGTGTACTCAGAGAAGGATACAATTAAAGTAAGACTAAAACATTTTGAATTTTTGAGTTTACTTTCAAATTGTATTGCTATATATTTCTGTTTAGTCCTGGGTGAATATGGGATACCAAAGGCTAAATAGAAATCCCTGTTCCCTGCCTGATGTTTCCAGTGTGAATGTAATTAAACAGTCTAGAGGTAGGATTTGTGTCTTCCTGTGGGTTCTCTCCAGGACTGGGTGGCCATTTGCAGAAAGCAGCAAGAGCTAAGAGACCCTCTGAAAATGGATGATATTGGAGAGCAAGGGTGTGGGCATAATGGTCATGGGCCTGGCTTCACTAATGCCTGGAAGAGTGGAACTGGGCCTGATTATTCAGCTGATTTGTCCCATTACAGTCATGCCTGTTGTTAAAACACTGATGAGCAATTATCTGAGGATCTGATCCTTTTCCTTGTCCTGTGACTTTTCACAATCAAGAAACCAGAGTTAATGCATAGCACTAAAGTCCCTGAGCCAGTGCCCTGGTCAATGCTGTTTCTGATGGCCTGCTGCCTGTGCAATGCCATTTGCTAAGTGTATTGAATATCATCCCTGGATGGGACCCTCCAGGATCAAATCTTTAAGACCCATGTCTCCCATCCTAATTCTTTGAGTTTATGTATTCCCAAGTTAGGAAGTCCATCCATTGCTCCTGTTATTCCACCAAACCACCCTAGTATTTAGGATATCAAGTTTTGACCTTTAGTCTGAGCAGGGAGTTTGTAAGTCTCTTATGGTTTTATAGTCTTGACAGCAAGAAAAAAAGAAATCTGATTGGTTACTCTAAGCCATGTAGGATTTCTCTTTTCCCTTGTAACTAGGCTGAGGATGAGGAGAAAGTTTGAAGACTATCAATTTCAAATCTTGACTCTTCTATCCCTGTCACCAGGCATCCCCAGGCAAATATTCAAAGACAGTGTCTCGTACAGCATTTAAAAAAGCCTTTCAGTCCTCTTTGATCCATGGCTTCATATTTCAAATAGCCCTCATATATTAATAAAAATGTCTAGGCTCATGGTACCACCTCTATTGTTTTTCTTTGCAGTGGTTTTATTTTCTAAGAAATATTTAGTTTGATACCATCAGCTAAGATTTTGTGTGGAAAATGAATAAACAAACAAAATGGTAGTGGGAAACTGTTATCATGATTTCTTTTCTAGTTCAGTTATTTTTTTAACCATATAGTAATTGGTTTGGTCTTTTACTAGTCAATAGTAAGTGTAGCATTCAAGGACACCCATCTTTTTGTGGGCTGGAATTATCTCTTTTTCCCATGGAAGCAGGAAAAAAACATTTTGGACTGTAGGTAACATTGATGGTCAAGTTGGATCATTGGAGAAGGTGCAGGGATGGGTGAGGCCTGATAGGGGCATGGATAGTTTGGTTCTAGCTTCCACCAAACTGACGGATCCCCAGATCCCTGGGAACACACACATGGAGATGACCAATGTCCTAAGGTCAAGTAGTTCTTGCTCATGATTAAAAAATAAAGATGGAACAAAGGAAAGAAATCTCTTCCTTTTCTTCCATCTTTTGTCAGCTGAGAGGTTGATTGGTTAATTATTTTATAGCCCTTAAGTATTGAAAAGAATTTGCTTATCTTTTGTGTGTGTGTGTGTGTGTGTGTTTCAGGTCATACTTCTATTTCTTCTTCTATTTCTTCACAGCTTTACAGGTAATTATATTATTAAAAATTTGAATATTCCATGTGATTTGATATATCCATACAGAAAGAATAAGATGAAATCATTGAATAAAATGAAATAGATCTGGTTTGCAGAAGCTGATCTGACATTTGTCCTGTGTGTGCTCTTGTAAAGAGAGCATTGGACATGTCTGCAGTGAGGAAAACGGTAAAATATTTCTAAGCTTAGATTTCAAGTTTCCTCCAATAAATCTAATCCCTGGAAATACTTTCAAGTTTTGATTTCTAGATGCAATAGGTATTTTGTGACAGACAGACACACATATTTCACCCTTAAACACTTATGTCTTCAAACCATTTGGACATTGTGACCAGAGTCAGCGTCATACCCTCTGAGGGTCTGCAGAAGTCCTCTGAGTCAGTTCCATGCAGAGACCCTGGTGCCCCGCGGGCGAAGCCAGTGGAAGTCAGCCCTGGACTGTGCCTTCGTGGGATTTCCTGCCGGCTTGGGTTCGTGACCCTGTAGGAAGGCGGCTCTATAACGAGGGTGGCTCCAGGGAAAAGACACTGGTTGTCACAAAGTCTTACAGCCAGAAATAGGCTGTTAGTGTTGACAATGTTATGAATAAAGGTTGCAAACCCTTTAAAAATATTATCTGCGTACTTCCTAACAGCAGCGATTACAAGACCTCTGAGGGCCTGGAGAGCAACAACCAACCATCCAGGTCAGTCAGCTGTACCCCTGAAAAAACTCATTCTTTGATACCAACTCCCCATCATAGACATACCCACCCATCAATCCAAACATGCTCCCAAAGAAACCCAGTGGGATGTTTCTTATGCACACTGACCGTCTGGTTTCTCTTAAGATTTTCTCAAAGTAAATGCCAGTGAAGCCACTTGAGAAACATGATGTGAGAACCACCATGAGGCCCACAAATTGAGAGCCTGCCGAAAGCTCCTTCCAATCCAGCTCTTGGGAATCTGAGGGCCACTGTACAAAAGCAACTCCTGTCGTCAGGGTGACCGGGGAGAGCCACTGGTACACACCTAATGTTGTACCAAACATAGACACAGAAAACAGTGCCGCTGTCAGAATTTCCAGCTGATAGGCAGCTGCATCTACACTGGACAATGCCACAGAGAGGAGGTTGTTCTGAAGAGTATATATGCCTGACGGAATAGCAAGTTTAAGCGTTTCCATAGATTTACTAAGAATTTCATCATGTAGTATTTGATTCAGTGCTCTTAGACCACATTCTGCAGGGTAGCTCTGCCTCCCCTCGGCCAGGCGCCCGGGGCTGCTGGGTCCCCGGGCCACACCCTGCCCCTTTCAGGTTCCCCACGTGCCCTGCCGCTCCCTCCGCAGCTGCCAGCCCAGTGCAGAATGTGCTTATCTTTCTAAAAAGCATTGAATCAAGGGGAAAATGCCTGTTGCCAAATAATTTCTATTTTCTCCCTGTACATTCTAGAGAAGATTTTAATCAATACTCAAATTATGGTGAAAACCGCCCAATAACTATGATCCCTTTTTTTCTTAATGAAAGATCACAGATTTTAAACTGGAACATTGCTTTCCAGCTAAAAGTCTAAATTTTCCAGCCTCCCTTTGTTGTTAAGTGTGACTAAGCTTTGACTAATCAGTGTCATGAATTGTGACATCAGTATTGTGTGGGCATCAATAAGAAGGATGTGCCTTTCTCCTCTCCTCCCTCTCTCCTATCCTTCTGCCTCTGCCTGGAGAGGGTGTGGAGCTCTAACGACCATCTCGGACCTTGAGGACAAAGACCAGATCTGAGGGACAGAAGAGGAGAGTGCAGGATGTTCCCAGACCACTTTGTGGAAGTGCCGTGCCATTCCAAAAATCGACTACCTTCAGTCATTTATTTAAAAAAAATGTAAATGAAAAATAAAATTCTGTCCTGGTTAAGCTACCCATAATATAAATTTCTTTGTTACACAGAGCCAAACTAATTCGAACTAATTCAATTACCCAATGTTACTTCTACCTGGAGGATCTAGGCTTTTACTATGTCCTCCTGTTGCTCTAATGCATCACATCCTTGTTTATTTATTTAATAAATGCTCATTGAGTAGTTGCTGTACACCAGGCACTGTTTTAGGCACTTTAGTAGTTAGCGAAACAAACACAGTCTCTACCATTTGGGGCTTACTGTCTGGTAAAAAGACATTAAAATGTGGGGAATATTTTGTTTCCTACTTCTATACCTTGATCCCTCTCCTGACTACATTGAATTGTTTTTCAATTTGTATCTTAAAGTTAGAGGACGGTGCCATATAACTTCACCATTTCTTGAGCTATAAGTACATTGGCATATATAAATTTCAAAATAAAAACTCTTCTGACTTTAGCTGTTTTGTTTCTACATAAGATTTTGGAAAATCCTACGTGAAACACCAGTTCTAACAGCCAATGGGTCTTCTAATTGGGGACTGTCTTCTCTAGTACGGGGTGTGTGTGTGTGTGTGTGTGTGTGTGTGCACATGCATGAGTTCTGGTTTCTTTGCTCCTTTTATGATTTAACAAATGCTAGGATTTTCTTTTCTGTTTTCAACTTGTTTCTGCTAAAATCCATACTTGCCCTTTAATTGCTTTTTAAGTGGCCCTCAAACATTTTATGGCTTTCCTAATTAGATAGTATCTAACCTATATGTTGTTAGAATGATGGCCCAAGACTCCCCTGTCACTCAAAATAAGTGTCAGAACCATAGCAGAAGCTGTGGGCCCTGTCCTCTTTGCTGACCCCACTGGCTACGCAGGTTTTCAGAGCCATTGCAGGTCCGCACTTGGATTTGCTCCCTTGCTCTCTCACAGATGCTGTAATTTTGGGTGCATATAGATACCTTTCCCATAGCTCCTCATGCTTTTGGTTTATTCATTCTTTCATTGATCTGACCTTTGATTTCAGTCTCTCTTCATTTAGCCCCTCCTCCACTACATTGCACCTCCTGTTCTGCTGGTATTGCCTATGATTGTAATGACTGTCATCTGTCTGGACAGCAGTCACAGTGACAAAGGTATGATTTCCTTTGACAAAATTCCTGGGCTATTTGACTCTTCCCCCTCTCCCCCCCAAGAGTGATTTTTTAATAGGCACTAGAATTTTGTGTTGCATTTTTCATTTAGACAAAAATACTTTTTGTCATACATTATTTTTGGACCCTTGGTTTTTAATAATTCTTTTATCACACTTAGGATCATCTCAGAGCTTTACTTATTGATCATTGAGTAAAATCCAAAGAACAATCCTTTTTAAATAGCAAGTTGCAAGAGGCAAGAAACAATATTTTGTCCATGAAAGAAACTTAAGAGAGAACAGTTGGAGTTTATTTTTAAGGACAGGAAATGTTTTATTGACTTCAAAAAGTTTAGTGCCTGCTGAAACAATCTGAAAGAAGCAATGGCACTGGGTCCATTAAATTCAAGACATTATAAATTTTAGTTATTGGCACAAACATTAAGTATCTTGATATGTAGAGCCACAGTCTGATAATATTGCTAAATTTGGTTCATCCTGACAAGATATTGAGAAATTCATGAAATTTATGACATGTTAGGGCAATGTGATGTGTCACTTAATTGATGAAAAATCTATCCTACTTGAATCGTGTTATGAAAACTGCTAGCAAAGAAAAAAAAATCCAAAATTCAGGAAAGATGGCTGAAAGCTTTGCAGGCACATACTAATTAGGCTGCAGCAATTCTTGCAAATATCAGTCTCTTCCCTTAGAGTGGGGCAGGTTGTTAGTTTTCATATTCTTGGGTTTGTAGGAGGGGCCTTAGAGGTGCTGATAGCTTGGCCATCAAAAATGGAAAGTCTAGGGTTGCCTTTATATTTAAACAATTCTCCATGTACACATATCTCAATTCTTGCAGTCCTTATACGAGCATAAATAAACAGAAGAGGAACCAGGGGTTATGAAAACAGGTTTCTGAGTCAGATTTACCTGGTAAGTGATAGACATGTTTTGCAAATATGGATGTTTGTTGTAGTGTGTATACCATATTTTCTCTCTAATGACAGTATTAGATGCTCTCCAAATTTCCCTTTGTTTCCCCCTCTGATGCTCTCTCCTCCATCGCTCTCTTCTCCTCATGATGGGTGATATATCCTGTTTCATTACATGCCAAAATAATTTTATATTGGATGCCAGGTATTGTGAATTTTACCTTGTTGGGGGCTGGATATTTTTGTATTTTTATAAATATCATTGAGCTTTGTTATAATACATAGTGAAGTTACTTTCCAATGATTTGATTGTTTTGGGTATGGTAAGACCAGGGCAGTCTGTAGACTGGGGCTGTTTTCCGCCACTACTGAGGTACCATCTTTCTGAATATTCTACCCAAAGCCCATGATTTATGGAGATTCTCTATTCTGACCCATGATACGAGAATGATTTCTTGTCCTTCATAAACACCCTGAATTGTTCTTTCTGGTCTATTTAGATGATTTTTCTCAGGCAGTTTCTTCACTCATAGGGACTCAGTTGAAGACTTAAGGGGACCCTTTGCAGATCTCTGAAGTTCTCCCTTTGTGCAGCTCTGGCTTCTCTGGTTTTCTACCCTGGAAACACGGACTGTTGTGGCTTTTCCAGACAACAAGCTCCCTCGCCTCAAATCTGTTGGAGAAGGTCATGAAAAGGACATGAGTGCTGGGTGACCCTAGACCTGGACTTGGGCAATAGGAGGCTCCTCACCCCCCTCCCTGTCCTTGAATGTATGTTCTATTCACTGTTGCTATAAAAGGAACCACTCAAGGACGTAGCTTAAAGAGAGCAATGTGTTGTCAAGACCATCTGGATGATACATGTGACTGAACCCTGTGAGGGCCTCTCTATAAACTCTACGACTCTCATGGGTTGGAAGGGTATCTACTTACCTTCCGGCACCCAAGACAAGCCTCGCGTGTAAGAGCTCTTGCTTATTAAACCTACCACCTCCCAGTCTGGAGTGAGCTGCCTCTTTGTTCTCTTCTTGCCCTCTATGTATCTGGGCCAGTTTCAAATTTCACCTGGGTGACTCCAGAGATTGCCCACTAATAAACTCTGGGAGAACATTGCTAGGTCCTCTCTTCCTGTCCTGCAGCCTGAAAACTGTCTCCAGACAAAAAGGTGGGGACACCCACAGAGCTCACCTTATTGTTTCCCTGTTCCAAGAATCACTTTCCTATGCTGCCTGATGTCCAATGTCTGAAAACCATATTTTGTCCTTTTTTGGGTCGCTGTTTCAAGTGAAAGGGAAAATCCAGTTCCCGAGGCCCAGGGTCCTGATGTCTGAGGGGGATCAAAGATGTATAAATTCATTCAGTAGAAATTCAGCTGGTTCACATGCAGGTTCACTGCCACACTGGTGTTATCTCTTCCTCAGTCATGTTCCCGGGTTGCATTCCTGAAAAATTTGTTTCTCGGTGTATTAATTCATCCATTCATCTGTCCATCTGTCTGCCCATCCATCGATCCATCCACCCACCCATTTACTAAATGTCTTTCACATAATAAAACTCACTCAATTGTTGGAGAAGAGCAGAGAATAAGACAGACTCAGTGACTTCCTTCTGGGACTCTATGTTCTAGCTGAGAAAAATAGTTGATAATGATGATCATGGTTAGTTGTGATAGATGTTTTGAAGGAGAAGCAAAGGAAGCTGTGAGAGCACATGAGTGAGGGTCTAACCTGATCTAGAAAATTAGGAATTTCCTTATCGAGGTGACGTATAATATAAACTGAGACTTGCAAACAGGTGATTAAAGATAAAGCTTTTTTATCTAAAGGGCCTACACTATTTCAAAAATTATTTTATTGAGTATTTAACAGAAAGCATAGTGTCTGATAATGAAAATACTACAATTTTATAGAAGAAGACTTAGCTCAATTACAGAGAAAGACAGTAAAATGGAAAATGCACATTGAAACTTTATGAAATCATTAGACATAGATTAGAAATTAGTGGTTGAAATGTTAATAGCGATGAATTTTGGAATGTGGGGCTCTGGGTGATTT
>VMDR010013383.1:0-25061 GCA_007922815.1 Macrotus californicus | reverse complement strand
AGTTTGATTTTCTGTCAGTTCTGGTTGTTTTTTGTTTTAAAATTTGTTGTTGTCCTTCTGTTGGTTGTGCGAGGAGGCACAGTGTGTCTACCTACACCTTCATTTTGGCCGGAAGTTGTCTGCAGCCTGCATTTAATCTGTTAAATGCAGAGTGTGACTGTTGTTTAGGTGTTACACTCTAATTTGCCTGATTACAAATTACATGGGAGGGTATATTTCCTTCAGAAATATGAATGTCAAAAAGGATTATTTCCAAACATTTCTTAAAAAATGATAAGTCTATCACTGGTTTGTGAATTCTTACTTAGAAGTAACTTTTTGGTTCTTAAGGGTTCGCATTTTCCTATTTTTTTTTAGTGTTGTCTTACTTTAAACTAGGCTCATCTCTCTTTGGTCAGTAGCCATCTCTGCTCCAATTATCACTAACTGACCAATAAATTATTGTAAAGTCTTTGTAGATAGAATCTTTTCTAAAATCTGTTAGTGATGCTCCGTCCCTAGATTTCCTAATGGGCCACGAAGGAGCCACGTGTTAAGTAGAATGAGTTCATTGAGTTACACGGTCCATGTCTGCCAAATACGCAGTGAGCATGAAGGGTTAGGGTTTGTTGTGTCTGAGACTCTCATGCAAACTGCTTCGTGATTTAGATGGCGTTTACTGTGACTGTCAGATGCTTCCCATTGAGCTCTGTGGGTGACGTCGCTGCTGTAGCCAGCAGCATGTTCTGTCCGCTGTCATCTTCTGCTCTCTGTTCACATGTGCTGTCCATGCAGAGAACATCAGAGCGGTCCCCGCCTATTTATGTCATTGGATGCACTGAGCATCTTATGGCCCTGAAAGACCAGTGTAATCAGAAGAGGAAGTGGGAGTCGAGGTGAATTGGAGAAATTCTATTAGAAAACAGTTATTATTTTTTTACCCCTTCACCATGCCATGCACTGTTAATTATTGTAATTGGTTATGATAAACTCTGATAATTTGATATGTTCTATGAATAATATGTAACAGGTTTTAGATGACTCCCTCACTTTCTGTAGTTCCTGTATAGAAATTTCTTCCTTAACAAATATTTTTATTAGAAATATTTTTCTGGTAAACTTGAGCTTAGAATAAATTCTACTCATTATCACTGGTGGGTATGATATATACTCATTAGTCTATAGGAGATGTTTTAGATTCCTAAATAGGATATAATTTTTTTCCTCATTGGTTCTGTTTTACTTTCAAATTAAAATTTATGAAGGTTCATATGCAGACAATAGCAAATGATACAGTTATTTGGAGTGGAATGTATTTCTCTAAACTTTCTTCTAAGAAAAAAAATAGTGTCCTTATTCAAAGATTTCACCACAGAATGGGGTAAATAGGCTTTTTATTGGTTAATTGGGGATTAATTATATATTTCTGGGTAAAAATTGTTTTCTGTTCCAAAAAGTTACAAATTTTAAAACAATTGAGAACTAATTCTATTTCAAGTGTTTCTCTAGGAATTGCATACTGAATTTTATTTTGTACTCGAGGGGCTATTATTAACCAGCCTCTTTAAATGTGTAATTTTTAGTAACACTTAATGTTTCTTATATTTATTCTTAGATTTTTAAGTTCTCTTTAAAATTACAGAATGAGTCTAGACTTCAAATTAAGTTGCTATACTGTATCTATCTCTCTATTTTGCCAGGAGTGTGTGACTAAGAAGTAAGAGTACTTTTAATTATATTATAATGGTAAGATTGTTTCTGTGCTTTGGAATAACCCACCAAAACGATAAAGCAAATAAACCAGTGGTCATCCAGCAACAAAACCATTCCCCTCCGCTCACCTGAGCGAAGGCTGACGGAGGTGCGATGCTCCGTCCAGCTTTGTCAGCTGCCCGTGCGAAGAGACGAAGCTGCAGGGTCAGTGCCCGCCAGAGAGGAGGCGCAGCGGGTCTGTCCGATGCGGCTCCCCGCTGCTGCCAGGAAACTAAAACGTCTGTGTCTCTCTTTCAGTGACGCTGTACGCCTCCTGCATTCTCCTGGGCGTCTTCCTGAATAGCAGCATACCTATATTTTTTGAGCTTTTTGTGGAAACTGTCTACCCAGTTCCAGAAGGAATTACTTGCGGAGTTGTCACTTTTTTAAGTAATATATTCATGGGAGTACTTTTATTTTTTGTCACGTTTTATCACACAGGTAAGAAATTTGACTTTTTGAGCACCATCTGAAGGTGTTATGAGAGAGGTCTATGGCACTGCTGTGCAGGGAGTTTCTGTGGAGGATTCTCACTAGGGCATTGACTTTATTTGGGCTTTTGTGTACCAGTAAAAGAAAATACCTGCGGTTGTTTATTGTTTTAAATCCCTCCTAATCTGATCTAACGCACCCTTCCCCCGCTAGAATTTCTGATTTAATTAACCTGGGCTGGAGCCCATCATTTATATTTAAGCCCCGCAGGTGATTCTAATGTGCAGGTTCTCATTGCCTTTTAAAAAATACTTAGAGTCTCTTGTCTTAACATAGGGTATTAGTTACTGGTAATGTCAGGGGTACATAGTTTAAAGCTTGAGGGATGGATGAGAGGCCACCCAAGGAGTGCACGGAGTGTGCAGAACAGCACTGTCCCAACGGAACTTTTTACGATGATGCAAATGGGTTTTGTCTGTACTGTCCAGTGCGTAGCCACTAGCCATGTGAAGTGAGTGCAGCTAAGGACCTGGATTTTTTAAATCATTAAGTTGTAATGGCCACATGTGGTCAGTGCAGGTAGCGGGTGAAAAGAAGGTTGAAGTTAGAACCCCAGGGGTCTACCTGTAAAGAAGCGAGAGAGCCTCAACAAAGGAGGAAGGGGTGGAGTTCTGAACCCAGGGAGGACCCTGGGCAGAAGGAGACAGAGGAGAGGGCAGTGTCAGTGGGCCCAGAGGCGGGTGGATACCTTTGCTGGGCAGATTATTGAAGGAGTTCACTCTTCATGGCATCACCTTTCTGCTTGGAAGGTAGTTGATCTGTTAAGATTTGTTGGGAAGAAAGTTGAGAAAGGACTCCAGGAGAGAATGAGACTTTCAGACAACCTTTGAGGGGACGGGAGGAGGCGCTACAGGGACAGCGGGAGAGGGTGCCGGGCTTGCTGAGGGCAGCCTGCTCTTGGGGTCCATGGGTTTGTATTGGCTTCGTTTTGAACACTTGTTTGGTTTTCTCTGATATTCTGTCTTCTGTAACCCAAATTCTGTTTTACTATTTCAGAAAGTTTGGACACAACTATCTAGGATAAATTATTTTTTTAAAGATTTTGTTTATTTATTTTGAGAGAGAGGGTAAAGGAGAGAGAAACAAAGGGAGAGAAACATCAGTGTGTGGTTGCCCCCCAGGTGGCCCCACCCCAGGCCTGTGCCCTGACTGGGAATTGAACCGGCAACCCCCTGGTTCGCAGCCCCCGCTCGATCCACTGAGCTACATCAGCCAGGGCTTATTTTGCATCTTAAAATAAGAAATGATACTTGTGATTCTAGAATATAAAGTTCTTACTCATTTCTGCAAGGTTTATGATTCATTTTATTCCTCGTCTTAGCCAGTCTAATATTATTCCCTTCCCTCCCCCCGCCTGTCGCTGTTCTCCTAACCACTCATCAAATAAATATCAGTCCATTTGGTTAATCTGTACGTAACTGAATCTGTAAGATTCAAATGTAATAACAAATGGTCTAAAATGTGGTGCTCCAAGAGGACTACTTGTTTATGGAAGACTTTCTGACAGGCTTATACTTAAAATAGTAACCACGTTAATCTCTTTAGAAAAAGAAATGTTTGAAACTGACAAAATGTCTCAAAATGTCTCAGAAATGTTTCAAAGCTGAGGAAACAGAATTTGCCCAGGGTTTCAGACAGCTTTTGGCATGGTACTTTTACCTAACAGCAAAATGCATACAAATGACACAACCATCTCTTATTCTAGTTAACAACAAACTAGATTATTTCTGTCAATGAGTAATGCGCGTAAAGTGGCTTTTAACTTGGCCAAACTTGATGTGTGTTTGATCATATGAAGGAAGTGCTCTTAGACCACTCAGACCACTCGTGACTGTCCTCCTGGAAACGTGTTTCCATTGGGGAGCACGCCATCCCAGGCATTGGGCTAATGTGTTTGCTTCCAATGAGTTTTCTAGACAGAATCATCTAGTAATTATTACATATCAGCTTCACTCTACTTCAGTTAACGTCACAATTGCAATTAAGAGGCTCAGTGCCTCTCTTTAGCCTGGCAGAGTATCCGAGATGGCTGTGTTGCCCCTTCCGGGGCCATTTTCCAGCTCATGGGCACAGGTTTGGTAAGTGGTCCTTGCAGCCTAGTAGAGCATGGTTTTTCCTGTCTGCTGGAAGTAGGGTTTTGTCCTCCGAGCATTTAAACACAACAGTGAGTGCCAGATAATGTTATCCCCCATACACCTCTTGCATGCAGTCTCTAGATGGTAACATGTATTTATTGATCAGTTGAAGGCAGGAATATCCCTACACTGAGTGTGGCAGAGCCCAGTGCCCTCCTGGCCATGGTGCTTGGCCAGTAGAGTGTCTCTGCCACTCCCCTAGATCCTGCTGCAGCTGTCAGTCTGTTGAACGTGAATTAACTGGAATTGACATCAGGCAATGCTCGCTCATTCTGCAGATTCACAGTGACCAGATACAAGCAGATATTTTTGTTTCTTTGACCCAGGCAGCAGAAGAAACACTTAGCAACATTCTTTCTACTTCCTGTCTCACTGATATAATCAAGGGTTTGCCTGGCTAGGGTAAAAAAAGCTTTCCTCTTTTTGGCTGGTGCCTGATCACATGTTCTTACACATGTTTATGTAGATGTTAAAGGTTTCTGCCTAAACTCCGTCATTATGGTGAGAAATGAAACTTTTAAAATAATAAGTACTTTTAATCCAATCAGGTGATTTTCAGGAAGAAAAATCTGAGCACATTTTTACATTTTATAGTTAATGAGAAGACCTATGTGCCAGAGCCTAGACCAGGGCGTAACTGGTACTCCCCAAATGCTTGTTTTACTTCCTTCTGGGTAATGAGCTGCTTGGTGTTAGGAATGTAGATATCTGTGCTTCGGTTTGAAAGAAATGCTCTTATAGACATGTTTGTGAGTATGTCTCCTGAACACACACAGACGTACCTCACGTCTCTCAAAGGCTGAGGTTCCCAGGCCTGTGAAAACTGGGTTGAGGCTCCTTCACGTAGAATGAAGTGATGTTTTCCTAAAAGCCCTGCAGAGGAGTCCACATGCCTTGTAACTAAGGTCCGATGACACAAAAATCGCAAAACTGGATGAACATTTTGTAAAATTGTTTCCTAAAAACACCTTTTGGTTCCACAGCCTAGTACCCTCAACATTTGTTTTTAATCCTCACCTGAGGATTCGTGTTTATAGATTTTAGAGAGAGGAAGGGAGAGAGTGGAGAAACATCGGTGTGAGAGAGCAGCACTGATCGGATTACCTCCTGTACGCACCCCAGTCGGGGATTGAACCCACAGCCTAGGTGTGTGCCCTGGGGGAGTCAAACCCACAACACTGTGCTCGGGTTGACACTCCAACCAACTGAGCCACCCGGCCAGGGCTCAGTATTTTTTATGATAAATCAAATCCCCTTCCATTAAAGCCAGTGTTCAAACGTCAATAATGTAGTCATTTTTTAAAACTTGAAAAACTTACCCAGAAGTTAAGTTATATGTTATAATTCAACTACTAATTACATGACTAGAAGGCTAGCTTTTTAATCATCATAAAAATCTGTGGGTTTTTTAAGTGTCTTCTCAAAGAAGTACTACACTTCCTAAGCAGAGTTTTATCTCCCCACAGTGTGCTATCTGGGAGGTGATTACATCCGGGACAGCTTTTCAGGGCTGTGCAGGCAACCCCGAAATGACCACACTGTATTGGTTCGCTTAGCAAGAAAGGCCCCACTGGTGACTTGCTTGCAGACTGTGCCCATCGCCATCCCTGACAGCAGATGTCACGCAGGCTCCTACACCAGTGCCACTGGCTTATTCAGAGCCCTGGGCCACAGGTCTCCCACGTCCTGTTTTGATTCTGCTTCGGGTAACCGGGACAGTGTCAGAAGTTTCTTCGAGTTTTTCTGGCAGGGCTTTTTCATGGTCACTTCTTTAAAAATTGTTACTTGTTCCCTAATGTAAACATACATGTAAAACGCAGTTGCTTCCTATAATATTTGCTTTGAGAGTCTCAGCCAGTTATTTCAGATGGCGCTGTGACGCCTCACTCCAACAACTGCACTCAGAGGACCAGCATGGGGATGCTCTTCTATGCTTTAGATGCCCTGAAACGTGTCCCGGTGTTCTATTTTATAGTTCCTAACTGATTCTGAAATTTGTGTGGTCCAGGTGTCGTTGTTGTTGTTGCTGTAGTGGCAGGTTTTGACTAAGAGCAGTAGAAGGTGGTTTTTTGTTTTGTTCTGTTGTACTTCAGTCCTTTTGTTTCGAAGTAGCTGATCGTGAATGTGAGGCCACATTGCGGCTCAGAAGATGCAGGTGCCTGGCTGAGGTGGGAGGCGTTGACTCCTGGTTACCAGCGCAGCTTTGACAGACGGCTCACTAGTGAGAAGTTATTTTTGTGTCTAAGGAGTAAAGTACCGCAGTGTGTTGCATGGCCAGGTCTGCTGGGTAATTCGTGAGGAGGGAAGGGAGCAGGGTGTCACCTCGTGTGTGGAATCACGGTGTCAGCTGGCTCCTCTTCAATGAGCATGGAGACGGTTTCGCTAAATCATTGTGATTCTGGTTAAACCACCAAAGAAAAACAGAAGGCTGGCTCTGGGTGATGGTATATGGAGCCAGACACGCACTCGTGGGTGGTGGAAACCCAGCACATGGTGTTCCTGAAGGGAAAGAGGAAGTGGCGCGTGTACTACTGCTTCTGGAAGGGGACAGGAGGAGGATGAGCAAAATCCCAGTTAGTTCGGTGCCACCCGAGCATCACCATTTGGCGCAGAGCCCTCTTCACTGAGGAAGGTACAGCACCTGTCTAAATTGTAAATCAGCAAAGGGAGTGCTCAGGTCACAGTGTAGGTGATAAATAATAGAAATGTGGAGCCTTAGAGTATGGATTCATGTTTTCTCCAGTTAAGGGCAAAGGGAAGGGATTTTAGAAATGTGCTCACGTTAAAAGATTTCAAGGATAAGAATAAGAAAATTTCACTGGAGCAGGACTCTGTTGGCTCAGCTACGTCGTGTGACACCAGCCCACAAAGGCCAGCAGTGGGCTTCGCTATTGCTAAGCCCAGTGAGGCTCTCAGACCATTCCCTGTTTGTCAGAACACCTGACTTGGGGTTTTTGTGAGTGGTTTTCAGTGGGAAGTGTGCCGGTTCCCAGCTCTGACCTTTTGCTTTCTTAAAGGGCAAAGAATTTCAAAGAACACTTATAGTCGGCTGAGTCAGGTGAACTCACTGAAAGATGGACTTGACTTTGCAGAGAGGCATAACAGTAAAAAGGAACCAGCCCACCATGACACTATGAGGCAATGACGAGGCATATTTAAGCACTCATTTGAACACAGGCAGAAGGAGTACTTTTACAATTCTGATAAAATAAGGCCTGCTTGGTCAACATTTGACTAAGGTCTGCTTAGTTTTGACAAAGTTTTGCTTTGGCAAAAAATTGATCAGATTTAAGAGGAGCGTGAACGCGGCGATTTCGCGGCACATGTGCGCTCCAGCACCCCATAAAGTGCAGTGCAGAATCTGACATTGAAGTGCAAACGCTCACCACGGACGATGTGCCGTGGTCACTGTCGCTGCCCTTTCTCTTCACCATTTTCTCTGCTGCTTTTTTGCCTATTGAAATTAGCACCAGAACTCCAGAGGCTATGTGGTTAACAGAAAAACAGAAAACTCCTGGTGTGTCATTTCAGGGAGTATCAGAATACAGACAAGATCCCAGAGGTCTCAGCCTTTCTGAGTGTTGGATTATATTCAATCCAAGTAAAGCACAGAAAACAGCTTTGCATGAAAATATCATTGAAATACATGTCTTTGTCACATGCTGTATAACAGCCTGTCTGACTTTTAAAATGTAGGAATTGAGAGGTGGGGAGGCATGTTTTGTGAGTGTATTACAGCAAAATAGGTATTTCAGCGCCATTTCTTACCAGTTTGTTGTTGAATTTCCACTCTTGAGCATCAATTGCTTTTTTAGCCATATGAATTATGGATTACGTGGAAGCAGCAGTGTGGACATCTTTAGGATGGTTTTTGAAGATTACAGCAGTATTAGCATTCTTTAGAAGTACAAAGGAAAAATATAAACCGATCACAGGGCCCAAAGAAAAATGCACCAGGGAACTTCTTTATCTCGTGTTGTTTTTTAAAATCAAAACTGCTGAATGAATATGAAACTAGAGAAGTTACCCCCTACCTTGCCCCCAGTGCCAAGAAGCTGCTCACTCCTGCACACAGAGCCTCGGATTGACTGGCGACAGGGTCGGGTGGGGGAGAGCTGGACAGACGGAGAGCTCAAGGGCTGCTGGGGCTGGAGGCAGCCTCCATCAGCGGGCGTGCGGCCCTAGCAAGAGGCCCAGGCGTGGCCTGTTGGGGGGTCCAGAAGTCACGAGCAAGCCTGTATGAAGAAGTATGTTCTTGATTCTCTTAGATCAGATCGCAGCAGAGTTGTCTGTTCAGATGACTCTTGTAGGTTTTCTGGTACTTGGCATCACACACAATGATTGTGCTCGTAGGGAAAAAAAGAACTGGAAAACTAAGCCAAAACAGTCACAGTACTTTCTCTGAGGGTATAATTAGGATTAACTTTTTTATGTTTTACTTTATTTTTTAATATATTTTTTCATCTGTTTGACAATGAATTACTACTTGATGCTTTTGCTGAGAATTAGATGTTTCTATCCAAAAAATAAAAATAAACGTGTTATCTCAAAGTTCAGGTGGTTTTATTTGCCTTTCTAACCCAGCAGATATTTCCAAACAAGGACAAGAGCGAGGGTGATTAGAGGGCACTGGAAAAATAATTAACAAACTAACAGTTAGAGGTGATTGTTTTTTTCTTTGTAGTTAACAGATCTCTTTTGCCATCGAAGTCAAGGTGGATTACATTGACGAAAAATCATTAACAGTATTGATTAAAAATATTCCACAAGAAAGCTCTGTAACATGCCACGTGTGTCACTTAGACTCCAGGTTGTCACTGTTCATTGAAAGCCATTGTGATCGTAAGTGCCCTTGAACGCAGAGCAGGTTGCTACCGGCACACCGCCCAACGCTCACATCCACCTGTTTTTCTCTTACAGAGTTGTCTTGGTTCAACTGGTGCCTTCCCGGGTCGTGTTTGCTCAGCCTCCTCCTCATTCTGTGCTTCAGGGAATCCTATGACAGACTCTATCTTGATGTCGTTGTCTCGGTTTAAAGGCACAGACCTGAAGGGGTTGGCCAAGAGACTGGAAGTCAACACTGCGTTCTGCACACTTGCTTGGAATTGCACACCTAACAGGACGCAAAGGAGAAGAGAGAAACTTCATTCAGAGGTTTTGTTAGGTTACAGAGGATCACATTAATTGAATTACTACTAAGTAATAATAATGTGGGACTTGAATGATAAAGGGAGATTTAAAAGCCCCAGAAATGGCATGCCTGTGCGTGATTCTGGGTTGGAAGTGTGATCGACGTCCTGCACACAAGGCACCACCTAAGCAACCCCCCCCCCCCGCCCCTGTGTCCTGTGCCAGTGCTAAGCTGCTGACCGATTTGTTGTGAGTATGAAAGGAAAGAGTGTCTTTCACGTGGACGGCCCCTCCCCTAAGTTACACATCAGAATAGGAAGAAACGCCAGTAACTTCTAAAGAAGTTTAAACCTCATGTGCAATTTTAATTCTAAAATGGCCCAGAGGTTTGTCAGTGATAGAAACTAGCCCCATGTACACTACATTTTTTTCTAATAAAGCCATTTCTTACAGGACTCCTTATTTTTAATTAGGTCAGAAACCTGTGGCCATCTTTGTTATGGTGATCACGTGCTCTCCAGTGTCTTCTAACTTACCCTTGTTTCTGTGAAATACAATTTCATCTATTAGGCTCTTAAATAATTATATTAAAGGTGACTAAATGTTTGATGTAGACTCATTAAAATTGTATGACAAGTGTAATTTCGTTCTGATTTAGCACTTTGTTAAAAGAAAAATGACAAATCACATAGAACAGTCTGTGTCGTCAGCATATATATGTACGTGTGTATGTACGTGTACACACACACACATACATATATATATGGTGTGAAGTCCAGCATCAGCTGTTATTTACGTTTTATTAAATGAGCCTCGTTTGAAAATAACAACTTATAACATTAAAACTTCTGTTAAGCGATGACATTCTTGTATTTCAATTCTGGCTATAAAGCATTCAGTTCTCTGGAGTCAGTGCATTTGAGGGGCAGTATTTTGCCAGTACCGGTTTTTTACTGTGGATGATAACTCAGTGAAAGTAACGGTGACTCATGGAACAGCTCTCAGACATGCATTTCCCTGTGACCTAAAATGTGCTCTGGCGGGATTGTGATTATTACCAATATCCACATTGACATAATTCCCCTCACACAGAAAAACCAAACATTCCCTCCCCAAGTCAAAAATACTACTTTGCCGCCTTTATCACTCTCAGCCTCATTCAACCCTCTCTCCTTTTTTTCTCACTTGAAATCGTGTCTTCCATGTCAGCCAAATATATACACACACACACACACATATAAATATATAAAACGTGTATTTGGGGGCAGAGTACAAGACAGCTCCTCCAGTTAGCCAAGGCAGTGAGGTCTGGTTAGGGAAAGCTGGCCACCTCTACCTGCGCATGTGCCCCACGCACACTCACACGTGGCTCCTCCTTGGCCCCTTGGTAAGCTCGATGCTGTTCATGAACTCGCTTGGTCATGGAGGAAGAGTCTATTACTGCTGAGCCTTCTTCTGAGACCCTACATTGTGCAACTTGGGAAGTAACAAAACCCTAAAATTTAACATCTGTGAGTCACCTTTAAATCATGTCCCTTTTGTAACCACTCTGCTGACTTAGCAACAAGAACCAGAGGAACCAAGGAAGTTGTTAAAAAAGTAGAAGAGAGCCCATGAAAGCTAGGCTTATTTCCAATGAGCTGTATCATTCTTCTTAAATAAAAATAAAATAAGAAGAAACCAGAATTCTTAAAGACTGAAAGCCAGCCACTAGCGGCATCAGTAGTTCACCATTCAGATGCTAAAATGACCACCAGCCCTTCTATTTAGAAGATGAAGAGCAGAGGGAAGAATGATTAAGTATTTGGTTTTAGTCAGAACTCTTGTGTTTGAGAACGTTGCTGTATAAAATTTTGCTGTAATAAGACTTCTGATATAGAACATTTTAATTATGGTTAACTCTGGCTTTAACACCAAGTAAAGAACAACACTTTAAAGATATTACCTAAATGACTAATTAATTCAAAAACATCTCCAGTGGGTGGTGGTGAAAAATTCTTGCACGTGCCAGGCACCAGCTACTGTTTGTAAAAGCACGCATGAGCTCCTCTGTCTTGTTTATACCCGCCTCCCCTCGGGCAGGTAACTGTCCCCGTCGCACAGCACAGCTGTTTCAAGTGACCAAAGCGTCACATACCAGACCTGATAGGAAGAGAACCAAGAAGCTTCGGGGTGGGGGAGGGCTACACACTCTTTATTTCCCCGAGTCTTTCAAATGACATGATCTTTCTCCTGTTTTTATTTCTGGGATGCATTAGACTAGGCCAGCTGCTATCTTTGTGTCTCCTAAACAAACATTATAGAGCCCTGGTGAAATTTTATAACCGAAAGAAATCTTAACCTTCCACTAATCCAAGCCCCCTTTTTTTAGAGTTTGTGGCAACAACCCCCGAGAGGTAAAGGACCTTGTCAAAGGTCGCAGCCTTAGTTTGTGACACATGCAGAACTAAAACCCACATCTGCTGACTCCCACACCGTTCGCGGAATTGCAGCTCAATGTGCACGTTTGGGGGTGTTCGTGGATACTCTCCGTGTTCAGAAGCGATGGGGCTTAAGAGTGAACTGCCATTATTTTGTGTGGAAAGTAGAGAGAGTAAATTGAGATGATGATTTGGTTTTTAAGTAAAATTATCCCGTCGTCTCCATCCTTACGCAGTTGGCGCTGTAACATCGCTAAGTCTTAGCTTGCTGTGACACGGTATAGAAAGATTCTGATGAATAATTCAGTCCTCACAAATCAAGGCAACAGCATTATTAATGGGGAAGGGCATGTTACAGTCTAAGCTCCCGGTGGCTTATCAATGAATTCTTCACAGTCTGTGGAAAGCAGCATTTTTTGATATGGTCCATGGTGGAGGTATGAGAACGAGACAGTTACACACACAGATGCATTTCACTGGAGGTTGGAGCTGATAGAAAGGGAATCTGTTCACGTATAATTTTGTATGGTTAAACATACATGGCCTAAGGGTTAAATTTTATCATAAATCTCATATTCATATTTAACTATTGAGAATGTGTATGACTTGTTTTTTTATGAAGCCCTTCTAATGAGGGATTCAAGCCAAGAGATTTTAAATTGAAGAGATTAAATTCCCAGCTTATCTTTTAATTGGTGTTTTTACTGTTACATTTACTAAAATCTAGGCACTCCTCTTGCTGTTTGCGTAAGTGCATACCTCATTTTAACTCCTGATCAGACTCAGATGCATAGTAAGTTTGCTTTTACATCAATGTTAAGAATCACATTTAATTCCACATTTGTCCCTGAAATAGTAAGTACAGGAATTAGTATGACTGTACCATAGTATCAAGCAAGTGCAAAGGCCGCGATATGAAGAATGTGCCATGTTAAAAATATGTATATGAGAAAATTCCATCAAGCCTGTTGGACCCAAACACAGGAGAAATAGAGTTCCACTCTGACTGGGAATTACACAGAGAGGAAAAAGATGAAGTTTATTTCCACACTCTCAAACAGTTTGCTAGCCTGTTAGGAAGTATAAGCAATATTTTGTGGGGAGGTGTTGGACCGTCCCAGAAGACCGAAACCTGACAGGGCGATTGGGACCTTCCCTTATAACAGCACCCATCGGGTGCTTTGTTGCCAGTAGAGGTGAGTGGTCTGCTCAGTGAGCAGACGTCACCTTGGCTGCCCTGCTCATTCATTTCCTTTCACGTACTGTCCCGGCTCACTTGGAACCTCAGGAAGCGCACTAACCCCAAGGCCCTTGAAAGTGTCACTTCTGGCCAGGGGCTGGGAGTGATGGAGGCTGCGGGCAGACAATACAGGCAGCCCCCCCTGAACTGTGCTCCTTTTTGTGAACAGTGTAAGTTTGCCCCGGGTTGGGACTGAAACAACATCAGCCTCTTGCTTCCCTGAACAGTTTTCTGAGGCTCTCCACTTGCCCTCGCCTCACCCAGTTCCTCAGCTCTCTGAGCCCACCTCGCAGGAATCACACCTCAGCTCCATCCCTGAGACTCCCAGATGTCCTCCTCCCGAGCTGTCTTCCTGGCCCAGGTGCCTTCACCCCCTCGACCCCTCCCTAAGCTCCCAGGCCAGGAACCCAACCCTGCCCCTGGCAGGTAGGTGAACCTCCCTCTTCTGAACGGGGTGATAATGTGGTCAGAACATACGCAAACCCAGGTACTCCAGAAAGATTTCACACTTCTTCCTGTGGCCAAGTCTAGTAAATGAGGCCATTTCCCTGAAATGAGAATTACAAAGGTCTCTAATGAGTTCCTATGGTGGCTATTTGTTGTATTTTAGAATATGGACATTGAATTGCCCTACGCTGTCTTTCTATTGTGCTTTGGGACTGGTAAGCCTCAAACAGTGCCTTTCCACCTCAGCCCATGCCGGGAAAGAGAGCAAAAGTTATCTCACCCCATAATGAAAACAGAACAATCAAAAAAAAAATTTAAATGAATAAAACCACTAACCATAAAAAAAAGTTATCCCACTAGAGCTGCACTGTTCATTCAAGAAGGAGAATTTAAAATTTCTTTGTAAAGCTAAAAAATGAAACAAAGTACAGAATTCATTTCAGCAATTTGGTAGAATGATTTTTTAAAAAAAACCCACACATCAAACTATGTTAGCTCTAAACATGCTGGACGTGGCACATTGCAAGGCCTGGGCTCCAAAGTAACTTCTGGGGATCGGCCCCCGACACAGCGCTCTCAGGGCTCCCTGCCGGTTCTGCCAGTTTAAAAGGGAGGCTTCTGAGTTCCCGCCAAGATGGAGGCGTAGGTAGGAACCCTTCGATTCCTTGCACAACCAAAAGGAGAATAACAACTAATCTAAAATCAATAAACAACCAGAAGCGCCAGAAAATCAAACTGCACGGAACTCCAACAACCAAGGAATTAAAGAAAAAATCAACCAGAACAGCCAGACCGGTAAGGTGGCAGACTGTGTGGGCTGTGCCAGCTCAGAAAAACCAAGGCCAGGCGGCGGACAGCGCGGGCGGGGCTGGCTGAAGGCAAAACTGAGCCTCAGAGCTGACTGTGGACTACGGTGGGGGTTGCCTCGGTAGGAGAAACTCCCAGTCTCACAGGAGAGTCTGTTGGAAAGTGGGCTAGAGCCAAGCAGGTGAGCTGCACTGTTCCCTCTCTGGTCCCTCCCCCACAGGCAGCACTGCAGAGCAGCAAGGAGGGTTGCCTGCCCTGGTGAATACCTAAGGCCCCGCCCCCTTACAACTTGACAGGTGTGCCGAGACAAAGAAATGTGGCCTAAATGAAAGAACAGAGCAAAACTCCAGAAAGAGAGCTAAGCGAGGAAGAAACAGCCAACCTATCTGATGGAGAATTTAAAGCCCTGGTAATCAAAATGCTCATAGATCTGATTGAGCTTGGTTGGAAAATGAAAAAACAAATGAAGGACCCAAAGTGAAATAAAGCAAAATATTCAGGGAACCAACAGTGACAGGGAGGAAACCAGGACTCAAAGCAATGATTTGGAACAAAAGGGAAAAATAAACATCCAACCAGAACAGAATGAAAAAACAAGAATTCAAAGTAAGTGAGAGTCTTACAGACCTCTGAGACAACCTGAAACGTTCTAATATCCGAATCATAGGGGTGCCAGAAGGAGAAGAGGAAGACCAAGAAATTGAAAACTTATTTGAACAAATAATGAAGGAAAACTTCCCCAACCTGGCAAAGGAAATAGACTTCCAGGGAGTCCAGGAAGCCCAGAGAGACCCAGAGAAGTTGGACCCAAAGAGGAACACACCAACACACATCATTACAGTACCCAAGATGAAAGAGAAGGAGAGAATCCTAAAAGCAGCAAGAGAAAAGGAGAGAGTTATCTACAAAGGAGTGCCCATAGTACTGTCAGCTGATTTCTCAAAAGAAACCTTGCAGGCAAGAAGGGACTGGAAAGAAGTATTCCAAGTCATGAAAGGCAAGGACCTACATCCAAGATTACTCTTTCCAGCAAAGTTATCATTTAGCATGGAAGGGCAGATAAAGTGCTTCCCAGATAAGGTCAAGTTCAAGGAGTTCGTCATCACCAAGCCATTATTATATGAAAGGTTAAAGAGACTTATCTAAGAAAAAGAAGATAAAAAATAGGAACAGTAAAATGACAACAAACTCACAACTATCAATAAATGAACGTAAAAAAAGAAAAACAATAAAAGAACTAAGCAAACAACTAGAACAGGAACAGAATCAGAGAAATGGACCTCACATGGAGGGATTTCATGGGGAGGGGAGGAAATGGTGGGGGAGATACAGGGAAGAAGAAGCATAATTGGTAGGCATAAAGTAGACAGGGAGAGATAAAAATGATCTAGGAAACAGAGAACTCAAAGAACTTATATGTACAACCCATGGGCATGAACTAAGGTGGGGAGAAGGCTAGAGGGTTGGGGAAGCAGGGCGGAGGGGGGATGAAGGGGGAAAAAATAGAAAAACTATAATAGCATAATCAATAAAAATACTTTTAAAAAAATTAAAAAATTAAATAAAATAAAAGGTAGGCTTCTGCAGCCTTGACCAAAATGGCCAGAATGACTTTTAATATACTTTAACATTAGAACATGATACTTTTTTAAGAAACTACAATTTTATATGGACTTCCTCTCACACAGATTGGCCCCACAAGGATCATAGAATCAAAATGATGATCTAACCCAATCACCTCATTTTATAAATAAGTAAACAGAGAACCTGTTAAGTTAAATGACACAGGTCAGGTAAGCAGGTCACCAACTACTAGACCAGCATTTTTTCTATAAATGATCAACATGTTAACCAAAAGTAAACTCTTATAAATAAACTTTTTCATTTCTTTTAAATTTTTAAAAATTAAACAAGAACTGCATGAACGTATACTCATTATAAAATACTCGGTACAGACGTATACAGTGAACTGTACCAACAAGTGCTGGCCAATCCTTTCTCCTTTCCAGAGGGAATCCCTAAGAATCAGAAGTTTTTCTATGCATTTACATGGATGTGCATGAAAACTTAGAGGGGATTTAAAACCGAGTGCTCCGGGGAACTGAGTCATCGACCATGTCGGTGTTAACTTTTCTGGAAGAAGCAGGAGTGTCTGAGGTCCTCACTTGTCTCCCCAGTGAGTCTGCGTCAAATGTGTTAGCGGTTCCTGCTTAATAAGGCTTCCCAGACCTGGTTATGCACCATCAAGCACTATCATACTCTAAAATGTAACGGAGAATTTCAATATGCAATATTCTGTTTTCCTTTTGGGAACTATAGCTGCTGGCTTTATGTCACCAACTAAGGTCTGTCGACTGTGAGAGAAGAGAATGAATGAGACACTCCCAAAATCCAAACATATTTCCTCGGCAGGGCCATCTTGGCTCTCTGTCTTAGCCAAGGCACGCAGCACTGCGGAAAGTCAAGAGAATAAGCTCGTGGGAGCCCATTTTTAAAAAATAATAAGATGATAAAGATTCTGGGAACCTCACTATTTTCCTGATCAACTTCCTTAGCTGTCCTGTCTTTCAAGCCACCAGCGAAACCGACGGCCTACAGCAGGCCAAGAACTTCGGCTTCATTTGGTCGCTTGCTTTGCGGCCTGCCTTCCCATCCAGCTTTCCCTTTCCGGTTGTGTTCTAACGCATTTCTGGCTATGTTGGAAGCAGGTCGTGTGGGATGCAGATTTCCTGGGTTGTCAGCATCGGAGAGGAAGGCTGGCCGAGCAGTTTCTTTATGAACTAGGTGAGAGTGGACACAGAGAAAGCACCCTGGCCTAGGAGCCCCAGGGCCTGGCTTGAGTCCCAGGTCTGGCGTCTTCAGCGGTCTGACCGTGAGCAAGCCACGCTGTCTCTTGTGTATTCGCATGTCTGATATGAGGGAGTGAACAAAGACGTTCCCTGAGTTTTCTTCCAGTTCAGAAATTCAGGTCCACTCTCCCTCGAGAATTAGAAGACGACGGAGGGTCCTGTCGTCTGGAAAACTGCAGAGCCTCCCGCACTGTCAGGGTTTCTTCGTGTGGTAGCCCTTCCACCATGCGTGCCAGTACTGAACACAGGCACTATTCCTCGGCACTCGCATTCAACAAGAAGGGGCCTTTTGATTGTCCGATAGGAGATAAACCGCCGGTGCCGCTTATTTCCCCGAAGGACCATGTACGTGAAATGCAGGGTTTATTAAATGTATCCGAGGCAGTAAGAGCAGGCCGGCCATGTGATGTCAAGATCACATTCCGGGAGCCGGGTCTGAGCACTGCATTGGCTCGCCGGAGTCAGGCTGGCAGGGCCAGTCCTTTGGTTTGGTTTGATTCATCGTGAGTCAGCAATGCGTTTTCACCCACAGGAATCAGATCGTCAGGTCAGATGATAAAACTGATCCTCAAACTTCTATTTCTAGAGTTGTGACAGCAAGGAGTTGTAAGCTGTTTTGCAATGGAGCCATCTCTACACGGCCAGATGCTGCCAGTGGAGCTGGGCAGTTATTTCGCAGAGTGAGAGCAGAGCCCCAGCGTGGACGTGTGATCTGTGCACAGGTGCTAGTAGGCAGCTGCACTGACCACCAAAGCTCTCAGAGAAATGAAGAGAAGACCCACCCAGGAGTCGGGGGGTCCTGCGTCTCCTTCTCTGTCTCCACGGCAGCTGCCGAGCCTCCTGGGTGCTGTGGGCCAGTCACCTGTTCTCTCCTGCCTTCAGTTTCCTCCCTTCTACAATGTGAGGGTCAGAGCAGATGTTCCTTTTTGCTCAGAAGTTTGGTGGTTTTCCGATCTACCCTTACGGCTCAACAGAAAGTAGAAAATGACCTGGAGGCAGTGTCGCTTGTCCCATCAGATCCCCCAGTTGTGTGCTGTCTTCTCACTTACAGGTCGGTTGTGTGTGGGCGGTGCCAGACGCTTAGGGAGACTCAGACCGTCATCTAGCCTGTTAGGTCCTTTGCTCATGCACCCCTATACTCTGTGTGCAGAGTAGGTATATGTGGCCAATGTGTGCTTGTGAAAGAGAGTCAGGAAAAAAAAGTTTCTACTCTTCAGGACCCTTTAGACAGGTTTTTAAAAACATAACACTCCTGAACTAACAAAAGGAGCCATGACAGTTTCCCAAATACCTAATTACGCATAGCAGGCACCCAAATATGTGTCCATACCATCACTGACCATAATGGTTTCAAGGATCCCTGGCCAGGTAGCTCTGTTGGTTTGAGCGTTGTCCCATAATGGTTTCAAGGAAAGGATATTCCCTTCCACTGAGATGTCCATCATAGACAGAACCTGTGTCTGTCTGGGAGCAGAGAAGCAATTCTGAGGAATCCCCCACCCTAGCATCATTCCATGGCTGGGGAATGGGAAACTCTTCCTCAGGGAAGTTGGGAATACTCTTGGCTCCTCCAACTCCCCCTGAAGACGAAATTGAACACATGCATATACAATGTATATAAGATACACATACTCAAAAGTCTTGTGAGTCTCTGTTCTAGAAGATAATTCAGTGTTAACCGAAAACAAAGAGTGAACACCAAAAGGAAGGGTTTGTAATGACAGAACCTGGGGGATCAGCCAGCCAGATAGAAAAGGGCTACTTTGGGGGCTGGAGATACTGTGGATGCCCTTCAGGTCCCCACCTGTGAGTGGGCTTGAACCACCCTGGCTGCCACATGCGAGGCTTTGCTAGTGAAGTGTTGGCCTTCCTGAGCCTTTGCAGAACCCCCCCCCTCCCTTCCCGGACTGCTAACAGGGTAGGTTTTAGTTCTAGAGATGATTTTGTTTACTACATGTGTCCGCGATTCCAAATTTACTTCCCTCCCCACCAGAAATATATCATTTTGGGAAATCAAGTATTAGGAAAATTCTGCCTCCATGCTGCTTAAGACATTGCACCTACAAGTTTTGAACAAAATCACTTCCTTGACGTATACACATGTTTCTGTTTAGGTCTGTGATTCAGAGAAAGTGCCTAGAAGAAGTCAGGTGAGGTGAGCAAGCCCACTCCACCAGCCACAGGCAGGACAGGGCCACCCACTGTAATCTACCCCAAACTGAGGCTGTGTGTCTCTTCTGAGTCCTTCTCTGAACTCACCAGTCGGCACTGTGCTGCTCTTTCTGACAAATCACTGATGGGAAACTCGCTTTAGTAAGGGATATAAATGTCTCCAGCAGACCCATCGTTCTCCATGGCCCCTCTGTCCTTTCGGCTTGCACCCTAGAATTCCCGCTCCATGTCCCAAAGAAGTCAGGTTATCCTTGTCCTTTTCAAGGGGAAAAAAAAACCCCGGCAATTGATATCTGAGCCCTGAGAGTTTACCCTCTTCTGTCTCAGAATAGAGGAGCCTCTCCACGTTTGCAGTCGTTTTCACTCGCGCTGGTTATAGCTCCCCCGGCGTCCCAGGGCAACTCCATGGTCTGTTCTGTTGCCCACAATTGCCTCTCCTCCTAAGGGGGGAAGGTTCCCTCTAGTGACCCAGCCGCTGACTCCCTGACCCCTTCACTCTTCTGTCAGTGTTCCTTGCTCAGTAATGCTCTGTCATCCTGGTCCTAAAATTTATCTCATGTTTTTTTTTACTTTGCTTTTTGCTTACAAAGTTGCTTCTTTGATCTTAAAGCAGACTGGATCTTTTTTTCTCTGAGTATTTTATAATAAATTTTGAACATAACAGAGCATTCTAAAATAAAGTCAGACAGATTTCATCAAAGCCAGTATTAAATACTGGCAAAAGCAGATCGTATTTTTTTTTCAAAAAGAACTGAGATGGAAGAAGCAGGGTCTCACAATTCAACCAGTGTGTCTGGGCCCCTGCCGTGTGCTGAGCCCTGGGCTAGGCACTGTAGCTATGGAAACAAACAATACAGGGTCCTGGCCCTCAGGGAAGAAATGCATATTCTCTCGAGTCCATTCATAAAAACTGTGATTCAAAATTAGCTACACCACTGAAATGCTACTGGAAGCTTTGAAGCTTATTTCTACAGCTGTTTAGGAGATCTTACCCTACTTGGGGAAATGTTCTAAATCCTGTGTTCTTAGTCTGTTAAAGATCCATGCTGTCCCTAATCAATGCCTGGTTGTGAGTCGCCCTTGTAGAGTAAAAATTTCCCCCGGACAACCTCCGAAGGGAAGGGCAGAGAAGTCTGTTGGAATGGCTTGCAAAGAGTTAGAACGGTTTTAGAGAATGAAGACCAGCTTCCAAAGGGTTCGTATCTGCTAGTGCTCATTCAGACGTGGGGTTAGGCTGAGGGAGGAGCCTTCCCACAAGGGGGCGACCCGGGAGACCCCAGGGGAAGAGTTGGTGAGATACGCTGGCGTATGTAAATATGTACAGGCTTTTGTAAATATGCCTGCTGAGCAAAAGTGGAGACGGAGGTTTGGAGGCAGGAAGCTGTGGTGGAAGCAGCTTCCAGAAAACACAAACCTGACACTCGCTCATTCTCACTGAGTCATCTGGCCCGGCCTCCCGCCTCCACGCACATCTTGTCTGCAGTGTGTCTGGCCAACTGCATTTTCATCTCTCGAGGGCTGGCACTTACTTCTACAGTCGCTCGTCATCTGTTCCAGAGCCAGCCCCTTTGCACTTAGCAGCTCTTGCTTTCAAAGAATGGAGGCAGGAGAGATGTAGTCAAGGAGTCACGTGACAGAGGGAGGACAAGCAGCCCAAGTCAGGGCAGAGGACCCCAGGTGAAGAGGAATGGTCATGGCCGTGGAGCTGGAGACGGGGAGGAGTCTCCTCATTTCACACTTCCTTCACGCTCCAGAGCATGTGGGAGCGCTGGGAGGTGGAGCCCGCCGTCTGGGGACCGCCCTCACAGATGCCCAGTCTGGCACAATGGAGGTTCCTGTTCTGCTCTGAGAAAGCAGGGGGAATCTAGACACCCACGGTCTCCCAAGAGGAACCGTTTTATTCAAAAGTCTGTAACTTCCACAGTCACCCCTCTCTTCCATTTTCAAAGGAACGTTCTGAGATCGAAGGCATGCCTTCAATTCCCTATTACGTTTCATGCACTCTGCCTGAGTAATTAGTTTTCATACACAATCGTGGGTGCAGAGAAATCTCAGGGTGCAGAGAAATCTTGGGTAGTCCAAGTGGACCTAGATTCAAGTCAAGTTACCATCTCTTACTCCATTCTGCTTTTCCATCTGCCTCCACCCTCTCAGTCACAGTCCTAGAAGCAAGCCCCAGAATCAGTCTCCGAAAGCCGAAGCACTCTGTTGTTCTCTGTTCTCCTGTTCTCCAGTCATGCTGTCTTCGGTCTGACTTTGGGGGAGAGCAGGAGGAAGCGGAGTGGGATGAGTGCAGGGGGAGCAGAGGCAGTGCAGGTGTGGGGGGAGCCTTTGTCCCATCACCGCCCTCCGCACTGGGGGCCTCGCAGGCCAAACAGGCTCCCTCTAACCCATTCCTTAGGGTTCCTGTAGGTGACCCTCCCCTCTGCCTTGGGCCTCCCTCTTGACCTTGAGTGTCCTGCCTTTCTCTATTCCCTCCCCCCAGTCCTGGCCACTCTGAAGCCCCTAACTCCTTTTCAGTCTGTG
The DNA here is from genome assembly GCA_007922815.1 of Macrotus californicus. Taxonomy (NCBI): domain Eukaryota; kingdom Metazoa; phylum Chordata; class Mammalia; order Chiroptera; family Phyllostomidae; genus Macrotus; species Macrotus californicus. The sequence continues at coordinate 3,112 of VMDR010013383.1, read as the reverse complement.
GAAGAACAAAGCTCTTACCTGTTGGGACCCAGGGCCATTCTGGAAATGGCTTTGGCCAAAACTGCTGCAGGTGACAAGAAGTTCTGGCTGCCAGGGGGAACTAGTACTCTGCTGGCTTCCCTGACACCTGCCTCTGGGCTCTAAGTAGGGACACGGGACAGGACTGTCCCTGACAACTGAGGGTAGAGCACATGATCTTTTGAGATTCCTCCTAACTCCAGGACCTGCTTTTCAAATAGTACCTCTGCGAGGGAGGTGATCACAGGCTCTGTGGCAGCAGGTGCTCCTCTTCCCGTGATTCCCCCGTGCCTAGGCAAACTCGTCTCCAGGTAGGAGACGTAGTGCAAGTATGAATGGGTGCAGGGAGGGGCTTAAAATCCGCCCGCACTGAGGTGATGCTGGGCGGGGGGGCCCCCAGCTCTGAGATCTGACGGGCCTACGCAACTGTCAAAACACGAGTGTGTGTGATGAATTCCCCTCTGACGCTCAGCACAACTTATGAAGTCTTCTGTGCTTTTTAAAATAGTTCTTATCGTGTACAGGTTGTATTTTATTTTAATAAAGGAAATTGTTTTGCATTTTACTTTTTCAATAGTCGGTGTTTTCTATTTTATGGTCACATACACTTTTGTAAGGAAATGTTGAAGTCTTGAGTATTTGTATTCTTTTAAAACTATAGTTAATGTCAACTGTAAGCACTGATGAATATTATTCATGTACAAGTTTCCTTCCTTCCCACTGGGTCTTTCTAAGAAGTTTTGGCATAGCATTTTATTCAAAACTCTGCTTCATTTTGCACATTGTGAATGCTGAAGATTCTAAAAAATAAAGATGCATTTAAAATCTCTGTGCTGTTACATTGTAGCAATGGTAATGTGCACCACCCTGCCAAAGTGGTAATTAAATGTTTAATGGTTTAGAACTCCTAGCTCAGAATGGAGGATCTAGTCATGACTCGCAGTGTGGGAGTTTCCGTATAAGCTCCTGCTTTTTTGGACAATTCACATAGGAGTGGCGACTCCTGCTCAGTTAGGAAACATGGCTGTGCTGGCGATACAGTTACTGTGCTGCACTTTTGCGGTAAACGTGCATTGAAAGCACGTGTGATAATGTGGTCCGCATTTTGTTTTTAATCAAACTCCAAATGGCAGTGGAAGTGGAGCCAAAGCTCCCTGAACGTTTGAGCAAAGAGATTTGATGGGAAAAACATGAGCTTGGGAGCAGGCCAGGCTGGGCCAAACCCTGCCCCTCCATGATAAGCTCTGAGGCTTGGGGACCCCTTCATCTCTTCAGGAGATCCTGTGTTCTCATCCACTAAAAATATATAATTGAAATAAAGGAGGCAGATAATGACACTTCGCTCACATGGATTTTGTGATGGTGAAATAAAGTGATGAACATAAAGATCCTGGCACGTTTGGGCTGCCCGGTAGGTGCCACTTGCCTTCTTCCTCTCCTCCCTTCTTACAGCCTTCCCAGAGTCATCTCTTTTGTTTTTTTAATGGTCAAGTTAGAACGCATTGGCCTTCTGAGTAAGGAGATCGTTATTAGCTGTGTACATATTTAATACTGCTTCTAATTTATTATGGGAGTTGTTTCCCAAAAATGTTGGTCGCAGCTGGACTGAAAGAATAGTTGGGAAATGTGGCAAGGTGGTTCATATAAGTGGACCACATTATTGTAACAGGGTGCAGGTCAGGGGTCCCCTGAAAATAGCAGAGCGTATTCCCTAAAGCCCTTGATTGGGAGAGGGAGGATGGACGACAGGGCATTTAATATACTTTGCATAACAGTAGAAAGTTAATAGCCATGACTTTCCAGAAGGGAAGAGGACTGGCACCCAGGGTGAAAGGTGTATGTGACTTTAAGAGCATATGGTGACTTGAGACACAGCCAGGGGAGGTGGATGCCCACCCCGGTTGCCCCTGTGTCACTGGGAACTCCTGCCCTGACTAAAGATGGCAGCCGAAAGAAGGTAAAAGACATGGGAGAAAGGCATCAATGGTGGACACCAACACGTCGTAGGAGGGGCTGGATATGAGGTCACACAGGAAGTCCCCAGCTGTTTATTTAAAATGAGGGTGGGCTGGGGTGGGCTTTAGCTCAAGTGGTTATTTCATCATAGCGGACACTAAAATGAGGGTGGATTGAAAGAGAAGGGGGCCTGCCACGAGGTCTGGTGTGTGAGGGGGAAGCCACAGAGTTAGGAGTAAGAGCAGGCCACAGCTCTGGAGTAAGAAAGAGGAGGCCCACCAGGAAGCCTGCCTAGAGAAGACGGCAGCAGGGCTGATGGAGCTGTGTGGGGACCTGCCTAACCAGGCACGGGTTCGTGAGGGGTTCCTGGAGCTGAACCGGGACTGGGATGCTGAGTTGCAGACTTCTGCTTCTCCGAAGGATGTATGGAGATGTCACTGCCTTGGGACTGGGCCTCCCCGGGCCCCACCACGACCCAGTGTGACACGCACATGTTTTCCTGAACCACTGTGTGGAGGCTGGGAAGAGCGCACCCCAGATCCTGGAAAGAGCTGCTGCTGCGTGAGGATGGCGCCTCTGACACCCACAAGTGCACCTTCCAGAGACGATGGGGGTCTGTTTGCGGGGCTGGCTTAAGGACAGAAAAAGAAATGGGGAACTTCTGGGCACAGTTTTGGCTTGTAGCCTTTTGGGGAGCCAAGGAAGTGCTGATTTTCGTGGGAGAGGAGGGCTCTGAGCAGGAGTGCTCTCAGCCCCCCTGGGTTGGAACCCCGTTAATAAAAACCTGTTTCCTTCCACACTAATTGCTGGGTCTTGTGTCAAGGCGCCACACGGCTGAGCCCCGGTTTGCTTGGTTACGTTGTAAGCGGACTGGAGAGCCAAAGGAATTTGCCGGACTGGAGAGCCAAAGGAATTTGCCTTGTGGGGTTTGAAACAAGAAAACAAGCAGCAAAAGCTATGGAAATGGGCCCAGACTCACCTCTACAATGTAGAAGCACTTCCTTTTATGGATTGAAAGCAAGCCCATCCATGGTTAAGTGGCGGGGAGCCCAGTCTTGGAAAAACTTGGAATCATGAACATCCTTTAACCTTTTGGAGGAAACTTTTTCTTTTCTTTCTTTCTTTTTTTTTTTTTTTA
>VMDR010013382.1:0-25058 GCA_007922815.1 Macrotus californicus | reverse complement strand
AAATATGGGGCTAGATAGATTCTTGGCGACCAGTAAATAATTTGGGGTTGACTAAGGGACAGTCGTCTTTGTCTTTTGCCTGACATTAGGATTGACACTTTTCCTAATGCACAATATATATCAAAATATTCTAACAATAACCATGCTGTGTGTTGTACTTACTTCTTGTTTTAACTTTTTCACGTAGCACACCCATTTTGTGGTTTTGAAGTTATAGGCCAATGGAAAAAGTACAATTTTCCATCTTATTAAAATTAAGAACTTTCTCAGCAGTAAGTTAAAAACAGCTGAACAAAAACACTTCAAACTTGGCAGGTGGCTAGGACTCCTGAGAAATCATGTCACAGCTAAGTTCCAAATAAATATTTGAAATTAAAGTTTAGAGGCTTTTAAAGGTCCCTTCTGAGTCCAAACTTTTGGCAGATGTCAAGATTTTAAGAAATTGTTTTGGAAGAGAGGAAACTAGCCCAACCTTCTTTTTCACCCCTGCTCAGAAAGACTGAGGCAAAGACTAAACAAGCAATGGGGCTACAAAGGCAGGAATCTTATGGTAATAGCATAGAATTATTTTCATTCTTGTGGCCTAAAGGATGACATATCAGGGGTGGCATGGTGCAACTGGAATCATCTTGGCCAAGAATTCTAGTCTCAACCATTCAAATTATTAGCTACATAAATTAAAAAAACTCCTTTGTCTTTTCTGGGCTTCAGTTTGTCCATGTGTCTGATGTAGATTGTGGTAATAGCAATTTGTTTTCTTGTATTGTTTATGCTATTACAGTTTTTCCTGACTTTTCTCCCTTTCTTCAGCTATACCCAGGTCCACCCTCTCCCTTCCCCCATATAGCTGCCCGTGCTCACAGTCCATGGGTTGTACATAAATGTCCTTTGGTAAATCCCTTCACTGTCTTTCATCTCATCACCACCCTACCCTCCAGCAGCAGTCAGCCTGCAATATTTTTTAAAAGCTACTTTGAAAAGATGAAAAGAAATTAAAATTATTGCACAGTTTTTTTTTTTCTTTCCCTCTATCTCCCTCCAGCCTACTAAACAGAATCATTGCATTGTCTCAGATTTCCTATTTGGTTTTGTTAGCATACACCTGACCTAAATGATGAAAGAATGTCTGAGCTCAGACCATTCCCAGGTCCAGAAGTTTGATTGTTTATTTAATGCCATGGAAGTCAGCAGTCCAAGATGAGTCATTTTAAAAGCCGATGTTGTCAAGATGAGATTAGTCATATGGCCAATATGATTTGGGTAATCAGATGATCAAAATATCTTACCCAACCAAATTAAATTCTAATCATTTCTATTTTCAACCTTGTTAGTCATTTGAGTTTTCACTAAGATTATGCAACTCAAGCCACGTTGGTTTTCAGGGGAGAAATGAAGTGGTAGACAAAATAAGAACCAGGGTAATGTTAGTAAGCACTGAGGGTAGAACCAGAATTTAAGAAGTTTTAAGAGAAAAGTGCAATGTTCATCATCACCATCATTGACATACTTATTACACATAAAATGAGCAAGACATTGGAAAACACAGGGTGATACTAAAAGAATTATGAAGCATAGAACTTTCACTGTAGAAGCCTATAATATAAAGGTAATAGAATATGTACCACAAAGATTAATTCAAAATGCAGTATTTGTTATGTCTCAAGTGAATGATGTGTATGGTTGGTTGTCAAAAGAATTTAGAGGGTTGAAATAATGTTATGGGCGCCATTAGAATATATGGATGCCATTAAAACATATATAGGGTGCCATTAGAATATATATAGGATATCATTCTAATCTCACTGGATAGTGAATACCCACTGACCCCAATCTGGGACTCTAATCTGTTGCCAGATTTGGTTTCCATTTGCTGTTTTTTATACATCCAGGAGAGTAGACTGGCAGCAGAAAAGGGTCACCCACTTGGGGCTGTTCTCCTTGCGAATTGTCATGGAAGTCTACGGCCAGCATTAAGAGCAGGGAGTGGGTGGGAAAGGGCTATTGAGACTTTGCTCCTTCGCTGTAAGAGGTGATTTAAAAAAAAATTCTTTATTACTCAATTACAGTTGACATACAATATTATATTAGTTTTAGGTGTACAATCCAGTGATTAGACATTTATATAATTTATGAAGTGTTCACCCCTGTAAAACTAGTACTCATCTGACACCATGCATAATTGTTACAATATTATTGACTATATTCCCTATGCTGTACTTTACATCCCCATGATTATTCCATAACTACCAATTTGTGCTTCTTAATCCCTTCACATTTTTCTCCCATCCCCCAACCCCTCTTCCATTTGGCAATTGTCAAAATGTTATCTGTATCTATCAGTTTATTTTATGCTTGTCTATTTATTTTGTTTTTTAGATTCAATACATAGATAAAATCATATGGCATTTGTCTTTCTCTGACTCATGTCACTCAGCAGAATATCTTCTAGGTCCATCTATATTGTTACAGATGGCAAGATTTTATTCTTTTTAATGACTGAGTCAGATTCTATTGATAGACACTTAAGTTGCTTCCATATCTTGGCTGTTGTAAATAATCCTACAATAAACATATGGATGGATATGTCTTTTCAAATTAATATTTTGGGTTTCTTCAGATAGATATCCACAAGTGAAATTGCTGGTTATTTCTTTGTCTCATGTTAAAGCCCTTGTTTTAAAAGCTATTACGTCTGGTATAAGTATTGTTACCCTCATTGGTTTTCTGTTTGTTTGTTTCCATTTTCATGAAATACCTTTTTAATCCCTGAGTCTGTGTGCATTTCGATCTGAAGTGAGTCTCTTTAGATAGCATATATAATAAAGTCTTGTTTTTTTTTAAAAGATTTTATTTACTTGTTTTTAGAGAGAGGGGGAGGGACGGAGACAGAGAGGGAGAGAAATAGTGATGTGGGAGAGATACACTAATCAGTTGCCTCTCACACCACCCCAAACGGGGACCTGGTCTGCAACCTAGGCATATGTCCTGACTGAGAATCAAGCCAGCGACCTTTCAGTTTGCAGGCCAGCACTCAGTCCGCTGAGCCACATCAACCAGGGCATTGTATTTGTGTCCATTCAGCCACCCTATGTCTTTTCATTGGAGCAGTTGATTCATTTGCATTTAAAGTAATTGTTGATAGATAAGCTTATTGCCATTTTATTATTTATATTTTTTATCTTTTTCTTTCTTCTTAAAGAAGACTCTGACATTTCTTATACTACTGGTTTGATGGTAATAAATTCATTTAGTTTTTTGTTTGGGAAGCTGTTTATCTGTCATTCAGTTCCAAATAATAGCTTTGCTGGGTAAAGTAATCTTAATTTTCTTAATTTTCATCACTTTGAATATTTTGTGTCAATCCTTTTTTGCCTGCAAAGTTTCTGTTGAGAAATCAGCTAAAAGTCTTATGGGCATTCCCTTGTAGCTAACTAACTGTTTTTTTTAAATTCATTTTTCTTTTTGCCATCCTATTGGGTGTTTTCTGCTACCTTGTCTTTCAAATCACTGATTTGATTTTCTGCTCCCTCCAATCTGCTGTTGATTTTGTCTAGTGTGGTCTTCATTTCAGTTATTGTATTCTTCATGTCTGACTGGTTCTTTTTTATGATTTCTACATTCTTTTTTATGCTGTTGAAGTTCTCACTAAGTTCCTTGAGCATCCTTATAACCACTGTTTTAAACTCTACCTGGTAGTTTGCTTACCTCCTTCACATTTAGTTCTCTTTCTGGAGATTTCACCTGTTCTTTTACTTGGGACATGTTTCTTAGTCTCTTCATTTTGGATACTCTCTGTATTTGTCTCTATGTATTAGGTAGGTCTTCTATGTCTTCCAGTCCTGGTAAAGTGGCCTTATGTAGTAGGTGTCCTGTAGGGCTCAGTGGCACAGCCTCCTTGTTCACCCAAGACAGGTGTTCCATGTATGACCCCTGTACTCCCTGTGTAATTGTGTGCATCCTCATGTTGTAGTTGAGCATTGATTGGTGTTGGCATGTCAATGCAAAGGACTGATGCCCAGGCCGATAGGGTATGAGAACTGGCTACAACTATGTCAGAGAAGCTGCTATTCAGGGGCCAACCCCATGAAATAGTACTCGCTTCAGCAGGGCTCTGGTGCCTGCTGTGTCTTTTCCTTGATTGTTTCACTTGTGGAGGTAGTTGGGTAGTAGTATGTATGGTGTGGTCTCAAGTTGTCCACCATTTACACTGGCTTTGGAGCCTCCCGGGAAATGAAGGCTGAGGTCAACTCACATCTATGTGCTACCAAAGGCCACATGGGTGAGATACAAAGCTACCTGCAGATGGCTGCTACTTGTACTGGGCTTGGAGGTACCAAGGAGAGGCCAAGCTATGAACAGAGTCTGGATGCTGTTAGTGCCGGGCCTGGGACCACTTAGCTAGAAGTATGGGCATGCTGAGGCCAGATACTGCTTGTTTAGGGTTTGTAAACCTTGAGAGATTTTAGGAAAATCCACAGCATGAGCCAAGACAGGCCATCTGTATGGAAAGCCACTAATTTTTAATGGTCACATGTGGGTGTGGGACCAGCTCCCTCCATGACTCCTCCCCTCCCACTAGTCTCCACATGGCTCCTTCTGTATACCCATAGTTGTAGGACTTCTGTTCAGCTAGACTTCAGACAGTCCTCGATGACCGTTTTTCTGGAGTTTAATTTTGACGTGGTCATGGGAGAATGCCAGTACTGCATTTACCTACTCCACCATCTGACCAGAAGCAAAAAAAAGCTTTTTGGTTTATGGCTCACATAGCCTTATAGCTAGTGAAAGGTACAGTTACCTTCAAGTTTTATATCTCATTTCCAAAATCACATTGATTTTGTAGGAGAGATGTCAATTTTAGGTATTAGATCTACCAGCAGAATTCAATTTTATTAGCACATTATAAAGACTATGCTTGTCCAAGGTATCATTTACAAATATATTTTTCCATACAATTAATTCCCTTTTCATTTAACTGATGCTTTCTTTAGCCATGCTATAAGTGGAACCTAATCAACAAAATGAATAAACAAGCAAAATATAACCAGAGACACTGAAATAAAGAACAAACTGACAGTAATCAAAGGGGAGAGGGGAGAGGGATAATGGGGGGAAATAGGGGGAGGATCACCAAGGAACATGTATAAAGGACACATGGACAAAGCCAAAGGGGGTAGGATAGAGGGTGGGAGGCGGGGACAGGTAGAGCAGGGTGGGTAGTGGGGGGGGGGGGGGAGGGAGACAACTGGACTTGAACAACAATTTAAAAAAAGACTATGCTAAGGAAATGCACACACAACACACCTATATTTACACTGAAAATGAATGATGGCATTGCTTATAATGGGCAAAATGACATACCTAAGATAGCCCCAAAATGATTAGCCTTGTCATTTTCCAATCCTTTTCCACTTAGCTTATCTATGGAGATCTGTGCTGCCAACATTTTTTTTAGACGCCTGCCAGACAACTGATGGAGTACAATGGAACAGCAATTCTTAGCCCACGGAGCTCAAGAGCCACTTAATCAGTGAAGAGTGCACTGGCAGTGCTATGCACTGAGATTCCTTTAAAATAGCTAAGCCACAACCCAGACCAACTGCTGAGTGACAAGACTGCATGCATAACCCAGAAGGAGAACAAAGCCTGCAATTCTTTCTCTCAAATGCGTGCTTTTCAAAGTTACTGATCCTTTATGTTGGTAATAAACTTATAATTCCCTTCCTTTTTTATTGCATTTAATCTTCATCATCCATGAAATGGGTTAGGCATATGTAACATCTTTATTCTACAGGTAAGGAATCCTGAGTTAAGAGTCTTAAAAATATACTCCACATTTCACCTGGATAGAGACAAAACAGAAGACACAATCCAAATTCCTTACTCTCAGAACCATTCTTCTCTGCTACAAAACACTGCTTGCTAAGTTGTCCCAAATACAAATACATTGAAGACAACATTCATTGCTTAGATACGGATTTCAGTTTTTGACAGTTTCTTGTCTTTCGAATCAACAGCATTTACATAGAAATTTTTCTTATAATCCTTACTTGGAAAACTCCTTTTTGATACAAGAAAATTCTGATATTTATTTAAATAGAGTTTATTAGGAGAGATATATCTTAGAAATCACAACTTTGAGATAAATTCTTTCATCCACTAAAGATTCTCAGTCATCTAGACTTAAATACTAGTTAATACAGGGATCTTTCCAATAGCAACTCTATGAATCAGTGTATTGTACTCTAGTTGGAATGAATAGTGGATGGAAATTTCAGTGAGACTCATTTTCATCACTCAAGGAACCTGCAATGGAGTTAGGCTGATATCGAGAACCAACTAAGGAACATTTTACAATGCATGTGAAAATGTAAATATTAATTGATAAGCTAAGCCTGGATGAAATACGAAGCAATAGAACAGTGAGAATGATATGAGATAGGTAAAGATAATTTGTAGAAAGAAATATTTAAGCCATATTTCAAAGAGAACACAGATTCAGATTTCTAGAGTGATATGTGTATATATGGATTTCACATCAATGGAAGAAAATATTTAAGAAACTGCCAGCAACTTTTTCTCCCAAATCTAGACCCAATTTTCAGTCATGGTTACCCTGACCCACAACAAACCAAACAACTCAGCTTGTACTCAGTCACCTTAGTGATTCCTGTATTATATTATTATAGTTTTATGTAGAATGTTTAATGCATAGGGAGCAGAATCGGATAGGCCTGCATTCAAATCATGGCTATTATAACATTTAACTCTGAACTTGAGCAAGTGGCTAAAACTTTCTGCCCTCAGTGTGTTCATCTATAACCTACGAATGATTTTACCTACATTTCACACTGTGGGAAAGTAGGAGAATAATGTATATATACATTATATACATGCTATAATGTACATTATATATATGCTAAGTATATGAAGTACTTAGTATAGAGCTTGTCTTTATCAGCCACCATCGGCCAAGCAGATATACTTTTGTCTGTTGGAGATGGTGGTAAAACTTTCTATTCCTTTCACTAAAGGTGCTTAAAATCCAAGACTGGAACTCAACTGAATATGCAAACCTCCAACTTTGGAACCGCATGCAATCAGTAAGTAAGACTAGTCATACGGTATGTTAACTATTAATGAATGTCTCAATATGACTCATGCCAATTGCTTAGAATTCTTTTTTCTCAGCTCAAAATCTCTCTTTACTAGTAACATAAGAAGGTTCAGAGAGAGGTCTGGTGCAGATTTCCGTCATACCATCCTTTCCACATCACCATGATAACCCTAGGTTTCCACGATTCCCTGCTTAGAATGAGATTAGTGGAATTTGAAAGTTTTAGATCACTGAAAGACAGAAGTAGCATCCTGGGCGAATTGGACAGGGCTGCCCACATCTAAGGACACAGACAGGCATCACTTCTCTTGGATAGCCAATAAGAGATGCTGGGCCTTCACCGATTAAAATATAAACTATAAACCATGTCCTCAAATAGCTTTTGAACTAGTAGGAGATATAGTCATTGACATTTATAAGTATGGAAATTCCTTTCAGATGTGAGATGCAGATTCGGTGCTGGTGATCACAGATAAGAATGACTAATTCAGATTCAGTATAAAAAGTTTGAGTTAGGTTTGAGTGAATGGATAGAATTCTAAGGCATGTTTTAAAGGAACACTTTCTGGTAACATTAAGACCATAGAATATAGTAGGTAAAGGAAATGACAGTTTTTTTAAAAGTCAGAGAAATAAGAAAACATGATTTTTTTTGTCAATCTTTCAATATCGATTGAAGTACAAGATCTCTTTTGTGAGGGGAGTACTGTATGTATGGTAGGAAGATGCTGTGCTGGAAGGATTACCTTGCTGCATTTTGAAAGACAGGATGATTTTTATTGCTTAATCTTCCATTCAATATATAGTGAGTATTCTGTGCCAGGTAATGTACTCAGCACATTTTGGAAGATAATGCAAATTTATTTACATGCACGCATTACTTGCTTAAAAACAACAGAGAAGTTTGTCTGCTTGTTTACTTTTTAATTATTTCAAGTTTAGCTGAGAATGTAGGAAGCAGAAGTTTTTGTTTTTGTTTTCATAATGCAAAGTTGAACAGAATAATTTGAGATATTCATAAAAGGCACTAGGTGGACATTCATGCCTCTTCATTCCTTGTTTCAAAGCCTGAAAAAAAAAAAAAAAAACCCACCAAAGTCCTAGCCTACAAGTCTTCCCTGCCATTAATGTTGCGTATTTCTTTTCTGCTGTAAAGGTTAAAGGAGCTGTAGGTGAGAGATTCTCTGAAAAGTTTTAAAAGGCATTTGACATCTGCTGAGAAGTTGTCACAAAATTGAAAATAAAATCTGGGGATCAGGTTTCTGCGAGACTCCTGCAGTCTTCCATCTATACTGAAACTCCCTCTGGAAACCACCTCTTCAGCTCCTCACTTGATGGCAGTGCTCTGCAGCGAATTCAGGGAAAGCACTCAGTCACATCCAGACAGCCTGCATTCAGATTTATTGGGAAGCCGGGCTCCCTTTGAATGTGCACATCACTCTTATTGAGAGTCATCAATGCATTGTCAAACTGTACAAATGTCTTTTAAATGACCATTAAAGTAAAAAGACAGTGAAATGTAAGAGCCTAGCCTTAATGCAGTCATAATAATGTTCACCCCTAAATCTGAGTTCCCATAGCATCCAACCACAGAAAAAGAGTAACCATGGGGTCTTCCTTTGAATCTTGGGTCACTGTTATGGGTTGTGTTCCCTGGCTTCGCTGGCAGGCTGGGGGCAGGGAACAACAAGTTAGAGATTTTAAAATCTGTCACTCTTTGTAATTGTGTCACTGTAGAAACCCAAATCTTTTTGGAAAGAAGGGTTTTCAAGGAGAAAAATTATAATGATAGGAGAAGATGTAATTGTCTAAGGTATATGTAAATATTTAAACATAAACATATGTGAGCTTGCTGTCTAATTATAGACAGCCATGTGTTTATCTCTGTGTGTGTGTATGCACAAAAAGACATTAATTTAGCTCACTCAGATATTTATTTCTGGGTATGACTGTTGGAAATACATCACACAAACATCCGCATTTCTATCCCAAATGCTGTTCAAGACTGTAGATAATTAAATATTTGTAGTTGCATCAGAGAAGCAGAATCAATAGCAGGCTTTCCAGTGAAAAGTTTGTACCTATTCATAGTTTTGGCATTGGTTAGTTTCAGATGGTACTGTTGCTGATGAAATTTACGAAATGTTTCACTCAAAATGATGAAATGCTTAAATCTGGCTACTATTACTATGCAAACCACAGTCTCAGCTGGCACTCTTTCCTAGGTAGGACAAAGCTATGAAAAAATCCACGCCGGTTAAAGAGACATGCTGATTTCCCAAGATCAAGTACACTGGGCTCTTAGAAGCCCCAGTCTATTCAGTAAATACAGCCAGGTAATAATAATAGGATCATGTCTCGGTACTGTCCAGCAGGACCGCGTGTTGTTGTGGAATGCTTGTCCTATATCCCCGGACAAGTAACTAACAAATTCACACGGACTAAAGGAATCCGGTGGAGAAAAGGGATAGCTTGGCCACTCTCTCCATGAGAGAGAGGGCCTGCGTGCCTGCTCTCCCACAGACAGAGAGGGGGCCCCTGCCCCTTGCCTGGATAGGCTTTTATTGACACTCCAGGATGGTTCTCATGAACTATGCACAGGTTTGCTTTGGGTGGATATCTTTTACAGATAACAAAGGAAAGAATGTGGCCAGATGCAAGGAGAAAGGTCATTTACATATGTAAAGGAGAGAAGGCTGGGCTGATTACATTCCTGCTTGGGAAGTCTAGCACAAGTCACAGTAATCTTCTGCTGTTTCCATCCCAGGTGAGGGAGTTTTTGCAAGAGCAAGTTTCAAAGCAGCCTAGGGACAATGCAGGCCTGATTCCCCACGGGAAACCTATCCATGGATATGATCTGCACATCACACGCAATCTGGACTGCGTTCAGACCCAGAGCTGAGTCACAGGCCGCATCACGCACGAATAGGTTCCGCATAGGATCAGTCCCCTACACAAAGGCCATCCTTGCTTTCTTCCAGAACCACCCTCAACCTCAGCTTTGTCCTTCTGGGCCATTGGTCATAAGAGAAGCTAGACGAAAACATACAGAGCAAAATGGTCGCTACCCCTGAACTTAGAAGACAGTTAATAATCAATCCCATTGCCTAGGCTTCATGCAGGAACTTGCACTTTCCAAGGCACATTTGTAGTCTCTCTCTGTCTCTCTGCTCCTCTGTCTCTGTCTTCCATCGCACCCCCCAAATTTCTCTCTCTTTCCTCTTTTTTCTCTTACAATGGCCCTATGGGGAAAATATGGCAGGTTTAATTATAATTCTTGCATTTCTGAAAGAAAAATGAAAATACAAAGAGTAATTTGCCCTAGCTAAGATTGAGAAACTGGTAAAATGAATAGCCAGGATTTACCTTCCAGTCCCTGATACTGTGAGCAGTATTCTTTGAAAACCACAATAATATGATTTGATCAATTTGGTAGAAACTCAACCTATCCTAAAATAGAAGTGTATCTTAAATTTATAAACTTGTACTGAGAAAAAAAAATGTGTCCCTCTATAATGGTAGACTCCCTAGGGCTGGGTAGACTGAACTTCACTCACACCAAGATGCTTTCTAAGCTTATTGCCCATCCCAAAACTGATCTACAAGTTAGGAACTGTACAGGCTGTGTTCACTTTATTTGTATGGTCCTCTATTAAATAAATGATATCAGACAGAGTTTAAAGGTGTTTATAGCTCTTTGTTTGTGTCTATGAGGCACTCTGTACATTATTTCAGGGTTAACTTTTATCTGAAATATCCTGTTCAAATATAGACACAGAGACACTAAATATGGCCATACTAAATGCAATTAAAATTAAATCTAGCATTTTATGGTACTTCATTGTCTCAAAGCATTTTTCTTCTAGTCATTTTATCTAAGTACAGAGATCAATTACTGTGGCCCTTACTTCTTAGAGTGAAGTCTAATCTGCCCAAGTCTCACACCTAGTTTGTGGCAGAGCCAGAACTAGAATCTATTACCTGTTTTACTCCTATTGTCTTCAAAACACTTACGTGTTTTCTCTCACTCTAGCTACCACACTAGGGGATCTTACATTTACCTTCCTGGCCCAAAACACCATCTGACCAAATACTAACAGAAGGGCTTCTTCATCACCTTTTGTTGTCAAAGCCGAGCTTTTGTTTGAATTGGGATGTGGAGGGTGGACAGGTAAGAGGAAAGCCACAAAATTTTGTTTAGGAGTTTCTTTGTCATCAATCCATTCATTCATCAAAAGATCAGCAGTGTTGATTGACTATGAACTGTGTGTCAGACTCTGTGCTTGACATTCAGCATTCAAAACAAGCAAGACAAGTCCCTTGCTTTTATTCTTCCTGTGCCCCAAAGTTTTTATGGGTTAGTCCTCCACTTTCAGAGCCCTTGATCCTCTCTACCATAATTGTTTCTGATGCTTATACTTGAATATGTAGAGACTGATTTACACTAAGTTGTTTCAGACATAATAGAGGACACATTTAGGGACAAAGAATACTTCTAGAAACTCAAGATGGAAGTCTGTCTGGGTTCCAGGTGCTTCAACGGCAATTCCACAGACACTAAACAAATTAAAGCAATCAGAAACACTGAAAACTCCCACACAGATCCAGGCCTCTCTTTAACATTTGTGGAGGTCAGGGCAAGGGTACAAGTGAAGGTCTGTTGACCACTTCCCTTCTTTTCCCTCCAAGGCCCCTTTGTCCCACACTGCAAGGAATTTCAGCCTGGAGGATGCACGTTCTTGCTCTTCCTTAATTCCCCCCAAAGCTATACTATTTGCTTTTGGCTGCTTCACCTGGGGGGCATAGTTTACTCTGCAGAGTGCATTCTGAGAATGATGTTCATGTAGGTTCTGGAGGTGGGCCCAGAATTTGGGGAAGAGAAGAAGCACATGGTCTAGAAAGGGGGGCAGGGGCTCCAGGAAGCAAAACACCTTGACCTTGAAGTTTTCTCACTACAGGGGAGGAGTCATGGCTGGAGACAGCCAGATGGAAGGCTCTAAGGTGTAGCCCCCAGGGCAGGAGCCACTATTTACCAAGTCTAAATGCAGTACTTCAGGCTTGTCACTGAGAAAAATTAAAATCAAACAAAATTTAATGTTAAATTTCTCATTTGTACTTCTTCTCAGTTGTCTTGTTTTTAAAAACATGTCTTCACCATTTGGGGATCCTGTAAATCGATCCCCCAAAATCCCCAATGTAGCTCTACTCTCTCAGAGGATTTCTTCATACCCTGGTGCTTATTTTCCACATCTCTTGTGTCTCGTCAGGCTATATATAGGCCGTCTAGTAACTGGCCTCTAACTATGTCTTTGAACCTATTACAAAAGGGTTACCTGAGAAATGCAGAATGTAAGTTCTCACCCCCTACATCTACTGAATCAAAATCTGCATTTTAGTGAGATTCCCAGGTGACTATTATACACAATAAAATTTGAACAGCACTAATCTAATAGATTTAAATAATAGGAACTTGAAAAAATAGGTCTCTCTTTTACCAGATATTTTATAGTTTAAAATGAGATCAACTTCAGCTACTTTGGTATTCAGAAAGTGCATACCTCACCTTGTTTTGCATATCATATATTCTCACAAAATATTTAGTAAATGAATGGATATTTATTTCAGCAAACTCTGATGAATCCTACCATAGTGGCTGCTTCCTAATCTGGCTCTACAGCCAGCCACAATGCTGATATAATTGATTACATAGGCCAATTAAGACCAAAAAAGAGCAAAGTCACAGCTAAATAATAGGATAGGATAACTAAAGGAGAAAATATAAACACAAAGTGAATTAGATGTAATACAACAATAAAATTAACAACTATATGCTAACAGTGTTAGAAATACTGTAAGTCAAATGAAATTCTAGAAAAACTCTAAGTTAACAAGAATGAGTTTCAGGTAAATAAAGGACATATGTACCTCCAACAAAGACACTGAAATTGTATTTACCAGAAAGCATGACTAAACTTTAAAATATATACCATTCTAATTTTGTACAAACTCTTCCAGTAAATAGGAAAAAGAACAAACACTTTCCAATTCATTCTAGAAGTTATCAAAACTCTGATATTAAAACCAGACAGACCCATGGACAATGACAAGGTGGTGGGAGGATTGAACATGGGAGGTGGGGGTGGGTAGAGCAGGGGAGAATAAAGGGGGAAAAATGGGACAACTGTAATTGAACAACAATAGAAAAAGAAATAAATTAAAACCAGACAAACACATTACCAGAACTTTACAAAAAATTGCAACTTCATTTCTCCCATGAAGAAAAATTCTAAATATAACATTAGCAAAAAAAATCTAACATTGTATAAACTATAATATACCATGATAAAAACACAATTAACCAAGACATGAGCAGATTGTTTAATATTAGAAAATTGATAAATAAAATTCACCACAATGACAGAAAACTAAGAGGGAAATAAGTGATCATCTTAAATGATACATAAGATCTTAAAAATTTTCAACCATTTATACTAACAGCTTTTAGAAAATTAGGAAGAGAAGGTATCTTTCATAATGTGATAAACAGTATTTGTAATTTTAGAGCAAAGATTATTGCAAATAAGGAAACATTAGAAATATTACCTTCAATACTGTAAATGAGTAAGGAATGTCCACTTCTATTCCACATTCTATTAAACGAGCTATCCTGTGTAATAAAGCAAAAAAAAAAAAATTAGCCTTGAGAATTGGGAAGAAGGACATAGAATCGTCAATATTTGCAAAGAATAGAATGCACACATTTATACTTACATTGGTAAAAATAACAAAAGAGTTTGTCAAGAAAGGTGATTTGTTTTTAGTATACAAATGCCAAGTGCATGTTTCAACATCAGCAATAAACAGCCAGAAAACATGACTAAAGAGAACTTACTATTCATAAGAATATCGGAAAAGATCAAGATTTCAGGAATAAATCTAATACAGAATTCACAAATCCTCTACTGGTAAAATTGTAAGTTTTATTAAAAGATATGTTAAAACCTATTTAGCTGGAAATAAATATCATGATTACAAATAGCACAACTGTCCGTTATCCCCCACATATAAGGGAGATCATATGGTAATTGTCATTCTCTCTCTGTTTCTCTTGGCATAATGTCCTTGAGGTCCATGTCACAAATGTTAAGATTTCATTTTTTATGTCTGAATAATAGTCCTTTATATACCTTACATCTCCTTTATCCATTCATCTATTGGTGGACACTCAGGTTGTTTTCCATAGCTTAGCTTTTCAAAATAATGGTGTAGTGAACATGGGGGATGCATATATATTCTCAAATTAGTATTTTTGTTTCCTTTAAATAAATACCCAGAAGTGAAATTGCTGGATCATATGGTACTTCTATTTTTAATTTTTTGAGGGATGATCATACAGATTTCCATAGTAACTACACCAGTTTACATTCTCACCAACAGTGCACAAGGGTTCCTTTTTCTCCACAACCTCTCCAACACTTGTTATTTCTTGTCTTTTTGATCATAACCATTGTAACAGGTATGAGATGATATCTCATTGTGCTTTTGATTTACATTTATTTCCTGATGATAATGATGTTGAACAACTTTTCACATACATTTTGGCTATTCGTATGTCTTCTTTGGAAAAAAAAGTCTACCCAGGGCCTCTCCATTTGTTAATCGGACTGTTTGTTTTCTATTGAGTTTTATAAAATATAAGCGTGGCAAGATATTTCTAAAGAGAGCTTATAGAGAAGAGCACAATGCAGAAATAATAGCCTAAATTTCATAAGGTATGCCAATTTTGAACTCTCAGAGAAGATAAGTGTGAGTAAAGTGTAGAGTCATGGAATTTAGGAGAAGAGGGGAATTTGAGGGTAAAATAACCAATAATGTCAGATGCACCACAAGTAAGTAAGGGATTGCCTGACTGAGCAATTAGGAAGCTGTTTACAGCTTTGGTGGACATAGCTTCTCTAGAGCAGTGGGGACTGAAACCAGATCATTAGGTTAGGGAGGTAAAGAAGGAAGAACAGCTGAAGAATTAGAAGAGAGAAATATTAGCTAGTTCTTCAGGAAGTACAGCTACAAAGGAGAGCAGGGAGATGGGAAGGTGGTAGAGGGACAGTCTGGTCTTCAGAAATACAGCAATGGGGCAGTTTAAAGTAGAGGAGCACCAGTTAAATGAGAGTGGGGTAACTGGTGGAGTATATTATTAGAAAACTTACAAGAGACTGATTTAAGAACAAGGAGGAAGTGTTGGTTATTGAATAGGAGAAGTTGCAGATAAATTTCTCACAAGGCAGGAAAGGATTCATGTGTGCTTGTGTGTATAAATATAGATGGTTGTAGGACTGTGGGTAAAAGCAATTGAGCAGATTATGCAGATCACACCTGATTACTTCAGTTATCTAAAAGAAGTTAGAGACAAGTTTTCTGATTAAAGCGAGAGGTGAGTATTGACTTTGGGCTTACCAATTTCCCAGCAGGCTTTGGGCCAGGCTGTGAAGGGAAGAAGAAACATGTACAGGGAGGAAAACCTGTCCCAAATGGCTTCTGGTTGCTTCTGCCCCCCTTCCCTTTACCCTGCTGATCAGTTTGTGGTTTGTGTATCACAGAATTTTCAGACTATTTTAACAAAAAAAATGTAATCTTTTTGGGGGGCAATGGGGTGGAGATGGTGAAGGGGGTGTGCTGGGAAGGAAGTTCCCTGGGAGAGGGCCAGGTCACCATTCCCAGATATTTTAGGCATCATGAGGGACGAGATTTCTCCAGGACACTCCCAGAGGTTCACTGAGGAAACTGAGGCCCAGGCAGGACAGTGGAGCTCTGAGGGGTTGAGGCAAAGCCAGGCTCCCCCTTGTGTACTAGTGCCTTCTCTCCCACCAAGAACTGCACAGGGACCGCCACCGGGAGGTCCTCTCTGGAACCAGCCCCATCCAGGAGCCATGGGAACAAGAGATAATGTGAAATACCAACTGTGGACCAAAGGCAATTAGAAAAAAACTTTTTAGGAAATAAAAGAAAAATAAACATGGTCTACACTTCTGCCTTAAATTCTCCTTATTCTATAGTCTGGAATTCTGCTTCTAATCTGCTGTTCCTGGGGGGTCCTCATTTTTATCTGGGCTCTGTCTACGTTTAATTCCCACTGGGTTTCCTCCTAATACAACACTAACACTAACTCTGGGGGAACATCTCAATGAGGAAACTTTGGTGACCTCTGTCCTTTATTACTTCAACCAGCTCCTTAGCATCTTCTTCATAAAAACCTTACTAGCTTTCTTTGATTAGTCGCCTATTCTTTTCTTTATCTCTTTTACAAATCATATCTGGATGAATTTAAGATTGCTTTCGATGTTTTGCATTCTCAATTCTTTTTTTGCTAGAAGTAGAATCAACATGTAAAGAAGGTGGTCTTATGTAAAAATTTCAAATAAAAAAAGTTTCAAGGGAATTTCTGAGGATAATTATGTTTTTGAGGGAACAAAAACAACAAAATACGTTTTATTTGCATTAAAGGATAACAAGTGGGTGTGTGCCTCCTTGTCCAGAAACGAGACAATCATCACCATCAAGCCATCAAGTCTTCGGGCTGCTTAATGCACAGGAAGAGGATGGAATTGCACAAAATTTAGATAATAAGCTGGAAGGGGTAAGGACACAAAAGTTTATTTTGTCAAGTTTAATGAATATAACTTGCATAAGTCTAAGTTGAAGACAGAAAGCTTACTAAAAAAGTGAACTTACCACTGCATTGTACTTGACAAAGAAAACCCGGGGGCGGGGTGGGTAGGGCAGGGGAGGGTAATGGGGGAAAAATGGGGACAACTGTAATAGAACAACAATAAAAAAAGAAACAAAAAGAAACCTATTGTAAAGTACTAATTCTTCACTGAAAACAAAATACGCACTTCCTAGTTAGCCAACATCTTTTAAGAATGTGCAAAAACTAAGTGTCACTCATTATGTCAGTTCCACTTTTTTCTTGGTTTTCAAGTATCCACAAAAATCTGGCTTCAATTTTTCTACTGATTCATAAGCAGATCAGCTTGCTCTCATACGCTATGTCCATGTCTATTGCTATGGCTTTGGCCATGTTTCTCTCAGTTTCTGGAATGTTTACCTCAATACTATGCTTATCAACATCTTCCCATTCTGAAAGGATAAGCTGAAAATCCATAAGGTCATTCAGGGTTTCCTAAACTGTCTCAAAATCCAATGAACAAATACTCCTAATTTAGCTACCTTGGGAGATTATAAATCACAAATTTGTACTTATTAATGACTTCTCTTACAAGTAATTTATTTAGCTTTTCATATGTTTTAACTGGTGGAATAAACTCTTGGGAGATGATGTTCTTAAACATTTCACTGTTTTTTGCATTTATATATCTTGTTTTCCAAAATAAGTTGTTATTTCCTTAAAAATCAGAATTATTCTGGTACCAAGAACAAGGTAGTGCATTAAAGAGATGCCCAGCACATACTTCTTGGTTGGCTGATTGATTGTGTCATTAAGTTCAATGTCAGACTTGGATTGGAAGAGCTGCTTTTGTTCACATCTCGGATGACAACAGGCAGCAAGTTAACATAAACGTTTGTCCTGGCTTTCATGGCAAGTGAGGCTTTGTTTACCTGAAATATAAATGCTCTCTCTGTGCTCACACCCATGCATTTCACTTTACTGAGTGTTCTAAGATGAAATTATACCAATGAGGAGTGCAATTAGATGGGAGTAACTCTTCTGAATTCTAGAATATTTCTAGAAATATTTTCTTACCATTTTATCCATCCTAATTTTAAAAGTCTTCTGAGTATATTTTCAGCAGCAAGTTGTTCATTTTCATTTTATGAGTACCATTTTTAAAAGTTTCTCAGAAAGTACTAGACTTTAAAAGCTTCATGTTGAAGTGAGATTGACTCACAAGTCAGAATAAAAGAGGGAAGAAGCACAAAGTGAACAAAGCAGGAAGTATAGGCCAGCAAAATCCAATTTCCTCCAGCAAATTATTGTGTGCAGATAACACCACACAGTTCATTTACACAGGCTGGATGAGTCATTTATCCATTGTTCAGAGGTAGCAAAGCTCATTGCTCTGTAGAAACGTTGCAGTTATTGACACAATTCAGCATGCGTGTCATTTATCAAGAACTTACTGGTTTGAGGAAACTAGTTTATGAACTTCTTCACAAATCAGTAATGAGGAGACATTTTAAGTAGGACTGAAGTAGTCACCCTAAAATGCTTGTAGATGGCCTCAATCAGTCAGACGACACGCTCTAATGAGGTATTTTCTAAGGATTGTGGGAAATATGCAGTGCCATATATTAATTACCAGTTTTTTTTAATGCATTTCTGTACTATGCACTCAATTATACACTCCATATCATTTTATTTGTGTGGATATTTTGTCTCCCTGACTTCATTATAAATTTCTTGTGAATACAAATCATGCATATGATACTTCAATTTTTGTCTTTAAGAATGTTGAAGTCAAAGTAGGGACCCCATAGAGGCATACTTATTGATTGATGCAGACACACAAACTGCTTGACTGAAACTTCTTTTTCAGCTGGTTTTGTGAGAGGCAAGTCATTACGCTAGACCCATGTGTCACTTATTTTGCAAGAGCTAGATAGTAAGTATTTTAGGCTTTGTGGGCCAGACAGTCTGGGTGGAAACAACTGAACCCTGCCATTGGAGTGTGAAAGCAGTCACAGACACTGAGAACCAATGGATGTGGCTGTGTTCCAACAAAACTTTATTCATAGACTACTCACACCCTGTCGATTACCAGCCTCTCTGCTCTATGCTATCTTTGAAATCTATCTAGCTACTCTGTTATAAAAGATATTTATGAGAACATGGTATTATACAATCAATTGTTTTTAAAAGATGGACCCCATTAGTGGCTGTCTCACATAAAATCAGACTGGTTCACTGCTGGGTGAAGTCTACGGTGTGACTGAGGAAAGGAGAAGCACCCAGAACATCTACTGTGCCAACTTGCCATACTGTTCAAAATGTCCATTTTTAAGACATTCATACAAGTAACAAAACTAACTATATAAATAGACATGATTTGCTAATTAGTGCAATTTGTTATCTAACTAATCTATCGGCATTCATTATTTCAAAGAAGAAACAAACCTGTGAACAGAATGGGTCCTGAAATAGATTCTTTAAAAAAAAAATACAGATAGCCCTGGCTGGTATGACTCAGTGTATTGAGCACCAGCCTGTGAACCAAAAGGTTATCAGTTCGATTCCCAGTCAGTACACATACCTGGGTTGCTGGCCAGGTCCCCAGTTGGGGGTGCATGAGAGGCAACCAAACACTGACGTTTCTCTCCCTCTCTTTCTCCCTTTCTCTAAAAATAAATAAATAAATAAACAAACAAATATTAAAAAATATATATATTTTGTTGTTTTTCTAAAATCAAAATCTAGATAAAACAGTATAGTTACTTAAGAAACCAGTAAAAAATAATTATTTAAATAATTTGAGACACTGGGAAACTAAGAATGTAGTAACCTCAATGACATGTTATTGTATAGTTGTATTAATTAATGAGATTATTTCATGAGACAGTAAGTAAAAAAAGTCATGTTATAAAATATCATAAAAAGACCTCCTATACTTTATTACATTATTTATGCTTAAATTCTTTTTTTGAAATTGTATGATCTCTCAGATTGTGATATTGTGGTAACTTTATTTTAGTTGCTTTTGTGAGTTTCTTTTTCAAACAAATCATGCTACTTTAGAAAGTATACTTCCTACAAAAAGTAACTTCAATGTTGCTTTAGCTACCTCAGTTTATTTAGTAAGTTGTACAGGAAAAAAGCACAGTGGAACCAGGGGAGAAATTTTACTTCCTGCACTGTCTCTCCTATGCCCTCACCTGACAAAGCTCAACTTCTTGCCTTTGACAATGGAGATCCAGCATAATTGAAGGATGATTCTTTCTGGAGTTGATTGGGGAGAGAATGGAAAGTGTGTAGGAGAACACTGCTCTTATACATAGTGCTTTAATAGGGTTTTTGTAAGCTAGAGAGGGGATGCTGCCCACATACCTCAAAGTCGCACTGATTCCTTTGTCTGGCATGTAAGTGGTCCCTCTGGAGAAAAATGTTTCCATCAGGTGCCCATCCCATGACCAGATACCACAGGAGCAACAGAAGTTTAAGGTCAAAGAGACAGGTATCAGGTAGGAACTTGTATAGAAGTTGTCATTTAAATATATTAAAGCCTGGGAGAGTATTTTAGTCCTCCCAGCCAAAATGGTTTTATCTGCTAGTAATTTAATCTGCTACTTTAAAATTCCATTCTTCCTTTCTACCAGCCCTGCTGCCTGTAGGTCATGGGAGAAATGGGGCCTCCATTAAATGTGCTTTTGCCCAGCCTTGCACATTTTGACCCTTAAAATATGACCCCTAATCATTGCCTGTATGATGAGGGTAATGCATTCTTGTAGTTCCCTGAATGGCGAAGGCCTGGTTTGCATGGGGACAGGGAAAAGTTTGGGTTAGGCCAGACACAGTATCCACACAAAGTGAGGTATATTAGACCCCTCACTTGCAGGGCTGGGGCCAATCTAAGATATTTGCCAAGCCCTCATTGGCTGAGAACTTCAGTGGCTGGCCTCAGACACTTTTGGCAGTTGCCTCAGGCACTGTTTAAAACAGGCAGGAGGGCAAATGGTTAATCTGATTTCTGTCAGTTTAATTTGTAAGTCTGGTCATAGACTCTAAGAGGGTAAAAGGTTTTTTTTTCTTTCTTTCCATTCCCTACAAGAGCACAAAAAAAAATTTCTATCTAATAATCTATGCTTTACCTGGGAAGTGGTTACATATGTGTGATCATTTAGTGAAAATGCATGGAGCTATCTGCAGATGACATTATGTCCAGTTCACTTCTGTAAAAGCAGAGTAAAAACATAACAGAAATAAGGAAACACTGAGAGTCACCCAGGGAGGAAACGCCTTAGCAAAGACACAGAGGCAAAGGAGTACCAGCCTTATTCAGAAACGGGAGAATAGTTTGAAGCCAAATATTTGCAACTTTCATTATTACCAGAGCTGAAAAAATGACAAGGCCTATTTAAACAAATATTTCATTTCCCTGCTAAGAAATTGCCCAGAGGAAGCGCTATTGAGAAGGCTATTAAACAATTTTGGGTTTATTCTTTGAGTATCAGGTGCAGTCTGGAAACAGGGAGGTAGAATTTATTCACAGTTTGCATTTCTATATCCTTTATCCACCAGCTTCAGATGTGTTAGTCCTTGCTTTGGTACTTGAGATATTAATAGGGGGCAGGATTTCTGTATTCTATTAAAAGCAACCTTTGTACAACAAAGGTAAACATTTTATACTGAGCTTAAGTTAATGTAATTATTTTTAATGGTAAAATTTTAGGCTTTACCAAATTTTTTAAAAAAAAGCAGAGATGAAGGATAGGGTTTGGAGGAGGAAAGAATCTTCTATAGTAAAGAATTTTGCCTAGATTTCAGCAAAAATTCTAATCACAGAATCAGATCAAGGATGAGACCTTTGAAGCAAAAGGCACTGGAGAGAGGCTGGAGTGTGTTTGACTTGTAAAGTCAAGGGCAGGTGTATGCATCCCAAGGATTCAAAGCCAGTTATTAAATCCCTGACTCAATTGAATCTGTAAATGTTTCTGGGTGAGTGGTATGTATATGTGTATATATGTGTGTGCGTGCGTGTGTATATATATATATATATATATATATATATACACACGCACGCACACACATATCTGACAAATTGTGAAATGCATAGGTTAAGATGATAGAATGGTATGACTTTCTAATTTATTTTCACATATTTCTCAGGTTTGTAAGGCAATTGATAAGGTTTCCTCATCATTCCCAAACTTATTTTCAAAATTACATAGAAGCTCTTGGTAAGTAGTTTCAGCATAGAACCAATTGCATTTGGGAGAGGTCTATTTGAGGATTCTGGTTAGGCGTTCTCCAGAGGCACTATTCAAGGTAAGTGCCTTATATGAAAACCTATCTCCCTAAAGAAACATCCTCAGCAAGTAAACACTTTTTGCATCTCCTCAAATCTAAATATTTACCTGCAGTGATTCTTTTTGCACTAATTCCGTTTCTTCCTATACCCAGGATTTATGTATACCTTACCCCATAAATGTGTTTCTAAAACTTGCCTGCGTATTCGATGTCTTTAAGCTGAAATTCTATTTTAAGTTCACTGGGGAAGTTAACTTAAGTTCACAGAGTTTCTAGTCATAGAAGCCCTAAGGTAAACACATTGTTGTTTAAACAAACATTTGATAAAGAAATAATCACCTTTTCATTTTGCTGGAACTAATAAGTAGTCTGTCCTTAAAGTATGAGTTCAACTAAACTGATGCTTTGAATTGTACCTAGGTCTAACTCTCCTCCAGATTTCTCCATGCTTCTCTTCAACAGAGTTTCCTGTATTATGCACACCAAGTGAATACCAGAAATATTTGTTTTCAATGTGCTCTATCTACTGCTATTCCTAGATATCTACTCAATTAATGGATTCTTATGATGATCTATCCAAGTCAGTATCCCTCTTGGACTTATTTTGTCCAGCTGCCTCATTCAGTGCTATGGTTCTCTGACAATCCAATAGATGTCTTCAGTTAGGTTTTCTAAACTTTGCGTTTTTTCCTAGTGGATGTCCATAGTAGATTCTGCCAGTACTGTCTCAGTAGCTACCCCCCCGCCACCAATTCCTACTTAATAATAAAACCTCCAATTCTTACCAGGGCAATAGCCTCCCAGGGGGAAAAGAAACCAGAATTTTCCACCTTCCTTTCAGTGAGGCATGCCCTGTGGCTAAGTACTACCAATGGAGTGTAAGCAGAAGCGTTGTGTCCAACATGGTGACACAGAGTTCATCAATGAGGGTAGCATAGGTGAGTTCCTTCTTTCACTTTCTTCTGCTGATTGGAATACATACATTATGGAATTTTGAGAAGGAAGCCAAATGCTAAATATTGCAGAGAAATAAATTAGAAGGAAAGTGGGTCCCTCTATATTTATTTGAGTTGAAGAGGAAAAACATTCACTTTATTTAATCCAATAGTATGCTGAGGGGTCTGTCATTCACAAGAAGCCAATAGTAAATGATGAATTCCTGTGCCCCACTTGTTAGCTGTGTGACCTTTGGCAAGTTAAAGTTCGAAAGACACCTCCCTTATGTGTGGGATAGGAGCCATGAAGAACCTGTCTCAGGGTTGTGTATCCTATGTCAGATTATCCCTACAAAGAGATTGGTTTATGTTTTAGCTTATAGCAAGTAAATTCTAGGTTTAGTATTATTTCACACTTTCCATGGCTTAACTATATTTAAACTCAGGAAAGCTAATTCTATATTTTCAGACGCATGTTGAATAAATATTCAACCTCTGACATCTGCTTATAGCATATTCCCTTTTTGTCCCATAATTACCACGTGTAAACAACAACCTTCATACTCTTTTCGACTTGTTCTTTTCCTGAATTTCCTATTTCTATGAATGTCATTACTGTTTACCTAGTTATGCAAACAAAGAACACCAATTACTTTATGCAATTTATTACCCAAAACATAGTCCCCAAGTGCTCCAGATTGTCTTTATAGCCTTTCACATCTATTCTCCTTCCTCTTTCACTTCTCTTGTCTCTAGTTCAAGTACTTGTCTTATTTGTATTATTGGGTAAATCTCATAATTGGTTTTCCTACCTAGATATCAGCATCAAGGACATTTTTACAGATTAGATGGGTATTTAATCAGGTCAACATCCTATTTAAAAGCATTTCCAAGGCAGGCTATTGGATATAAATAAAATTCAAACTTCATAGCATAGTCTGCAAAGTTTATGTTCTATTCCTTCCTAACTTTCAGTTCCCCGTCTCTTTCCCAATCAGACTCTTAATTTCAGTTATAAAAATAGCTAGCATTTATGGAGTCATGCACTTTTCAAAGCACTTGACATGATCTTCTTTACTCTGCTGAACAGCCATAGGAGGCTGATACCATTATCATTGCCAGATGGTTATTTCCAGATGAGGAAAATGATGCTCAGAGGCTTATTTAAGTTTCCACAACAAGCAAGTTGGTAGACCAGAAATCAAGCCTAGATGGAGTTTGCACTCTTCACCATTGGGCTTTGCCCCTTGCATCCTAAACCCCAAATGTACTATGTACTTTATTTTTCCATTTCTGTGTCCAAAACGTACCACATTTTTGGCATATGGCTCTCAACCTGATAAGTTCCTTAAAATTATCTTCAGTGGCCACTCTGGCAGAGGCTTCCTGACCCTTTGAGGAAGAGTTAGGTACCCCTCCCTGGTGCTCCCACAGTGCACAGCCCAGGCTTCCTCACAGGCCTGAGGCTCTGATAAGGTGATGAGTACAGATGAGACCTGTGTTGTTCATTTTGTGTCCCAGGGTATAAAAGAGTGCATGGGATATAGTAGGTACTCTATAATCATTCGCTAAATACATTAAAAGAATAAATAAATTGATGAGTGAAAGAAAAACATGGAATGATGACCGACCCCTTCTCCCTGCGTGTAACAAAGAAAACAGAACAAACACTATGTTGTGCAGTGGGGAAAGCAACTCTCTGACAGGTAATCTGATTTTTTAATTTAGCTTTGGAATAAAAGATCTGTATGGATTTTATGAAATGATCTTTCCTCTGGGTCTTATTTTGGTTTTTGAAGCATCTTATTTAGGAAGAAAAGTCGTCACATGAAGAGATTTAAAAAAAAAAAAATCTGCCAAGTTATGCCAAGACAGAAAAACCCTATGTGCTTTATTAGCTACATGGGACAGATACTCTCTGAACATAAGTTCATTTCTTCACCAAAGCTAGGAGACAACAAAGAACCATTGATTGCACTACTGTTAAATTTCTCCTATCCCAGCCCCCTCTACTCACTCCCCCCAA